>PVHP010038178.1:0-17000 GCA_004024765.1 Zapus hudsonius | reverse complement strand
CGGATCCCGTACTCTTAGGCTCCCAAGACAAGATGCACTATGGGACCAATTGATAGGGAGGCTACTAAAAATTGAATCCTGGTAATCCAAAATTGTGTATATTTGTTAACCTACACTGATTTCACTCTCCGATGGAGATTGTGTTTTTATTTCTCAGGATGCAGGCAGAGTGCTGGGGCTCACCTAATCCTACCAACCGACCGTAGGCTGATAGCTGAGATTCTGGCAAGAGAGGGGCCACCACAGTCATACAATGGAGGATCCAAATGGAACTCTGCAGAGAATGATGAGATGAACAAGGAGCCCACAGCCACAGCCATTAAATCAACAGAGGATTAGCCAGTGGAACAGAAACCAATGATTTTCGACACAAAGACCCCTAAGCTCACAACCTTAAAGCAAATTTATTACTCATCCACCACGACTCAGGGAACTATGCGGAAGAGGGGGCGGAAAGATTGTGAGAGCCGTGGTGGGGGAGACTATCCAGAGGTATGGACAGGAGAACCTGGCTGAATACTAGGCTATCCATGGTCCCCTGTCACAAGGACTGATCCAGAGGACCCATGGAGGATGTTATCCAGTTGAGGGGGGAGGAGAGGGCAGTGGGGAATTGGGGATAACAACTCATTGTTTGCCCACTAAATGTTGTAACTCATTATGGATAATAAAAAAATAAATAAAAATAAATAAAATAAAACTGTAAGCCAAAGTAAATTCTTCTCCATGCTGCTTCCTTCAGGTATTTAATCCCAATGAGTGAGGATTTTCTTAATACAACCACTTAGATATTTATTCTAGTTTCATGAAGGTGATAGTTTCCATTTTTGTATTCCTTTAAGGTGAGGATTTTGACCACTTCTCTTTCTAGGATACTGAAAATAGTTGATATTCAGCACAGCTTTCATTATGTCTTCTAGTGTAATCTAAGCATTGTGTTTGGCATGAGGAACACTGTGAGTTGTAAACACAGGGATAATTCTTTCTGTCATGAATGCACTTCACATTATAATAGGGAAATTGGTATTAATCAAATAATTATACATATGACTTTTAAACCACTGTTTGAAGAGTCCTATGAATCAGGAACATCAATCAAGGACTGAGAACAGAACAGCATTCCAGAGTTCTTAATCTAGATCAAGAATAATCAAGATCAAAGCAATAGACAATCCTGAGACATAATAGTATTGCATAGTTGAGGAGATCACCCACAACTATGAGACACAAATGAAAAGTTTCAAACCTCATGGAAATTATTTTCTATTGGTTCTGAACAGATGGACTGAAATGAATTAGATTAAATTAGAGAATTGATTTTTTAGGCAGAATGGAAAGAAATCATGGACAAAAATGCAGACATAGAAACATAATGACCTGTGTGAAGAATTGCACTTTACAGTTTCCAAGAATGACCTATGACAGTGGAGCTTAGAAGATGATGGCGGGGATGAAGCCAGAGTCCTGATTATGAAGCACTCCCTCATTTTATAATGGTCCTACAATGGATGGTCAGATTTTCAAGCAGCTTTCAAGAAAGATTAATTAAAAAAAAGATTTGCTGTGCATAGTGGCACAAAATTTAGTACCTGGGAGTCTGAAGTGGTAATATCATCATGAGTTTGAGGCCATCTTGGGCTAAAGATTGAGATACACTTCAGGCTAGCCTAGAATGAGAACATGCCTCAAAAAGTAATATTGTTACTTTTGATCTTTTAGATATATTACAATGGAAATTTTATAAATGTTGACATGATAACAGCCCTAGAAAAGATGCTTGTGATAGATGTACTAGAAATATCAAATATAGGAAATATGAAAATATGCAATACTGAGGAATGTCATTTTTCTGGATTTTGTGATTGGTTGTTTGGAGAATAGAGAACCAGGAGGAGGTGGAGGAGGAAAAAGGAAGGGGAAGGAAACATAGATGGAAAGAGCAAATGAAAATGAAAGAGGAAAAATGCCAATTCATATTCTTGATGAAAGCTACTAGCTGGCATTCCAGAAGAGATATAATTTGCCACAGGTATGTTCACATTTTGGAAAGAGAACAGATCATTTTACAGCTCAGTTAGGCCAACTATTTTCTGTGTGATCTTGGCCAAGGGATTTAATGGCATTTTGCCTGATTTTTTCTCATTTGTAAAGGGGAAATGAAATAGGACTTATCTCATAGCTTTGCTATTGAGACTAAATAGCTTAATGGATAGAAAGTTCTTAGAACTATGACTTTCAGTAAGCCATCTGTCTGTAACTGTAAGCTGTTACTGTTCTTTTAGATGAGAAAATATACTTTCTTTGGTTTGTATGTGCTGAGATTTAGGTGTGTGTGGGCTATCCATGTAAAAATGTCCATGTGTTTATGTTTTCCACTGCATTCATCCATACCTATCAAAGTTCCTGCATGATAGAAGTCCCTGAAAAATATATATTTAAGCAAAAATGACTGAGATTTTATATGATGCATTATCATCCAATCTTTACAAGTTTTATGCTGAGTGCACATAAAGGATGAGCTGTGAAGGATACACACAAGGACTTAAATGTCATGTAAATAAAAGTGGGTATGTTGGGAGAGGGAAAATGTGAGGAAGTGGTGGATTAGGGAAAGGAGAAATGACAAGAATCAACTAAAATTCTTTTTTTTAAATGTCAGAAAGAATGATATTTTAATTTCTATGCCAATTAAATATAAAAAAATTAATAAGGAATAGTCAGAAGTTAGATATGCATTCATAAGTAGGTCATAGAAAATCTAGAGATAAAATAATGGATGTGTCAATTTGTTGAAAGTCTGATTGAGATTATCCAGGACACTGTTTGAAGATAAGAAACTGACAAATAAATAATTGCATCCAAGGATGCAATAGTATTTATAAATTAGAGCCATGAGAGGAAACGAAAATGAAAATCAGATGAGAAATAGGTGAATATAGTACCCAGATGTAATATTTTCAATAGATTGTACTGTCTTCCCCCAGTTCCCAGCAGATGTATTCTTACCTTCTCTACACTATATTTAGGCTTCAAGCATATGGCTTCTCTGTACTCATGAGCCATTCTGGGTGTCTTGCAATAAGCTTCACATTGCTGGACAAAAACACACAAAAGCAACTTAGAGTAGAAAATATTTTTATTTCCAGTTTACAAATTCCAGGGGAATACCATCTATGGTAGAAGGAGCTGGCTCATTTCCATAAATGAATATTCTGGGGAAAACTTTCATCCCAAGCCAACAGGACTCCATGGTACCTGTTGCAGAGTCCTGACTTATCCAAAATATCTTCAGGTCTCTACTGCAAACCACAGTCTATCTCTCTATCTGCACAACTACATACAATGTCCTCCAATGCATGTTTTTTCAAACTTTATTTTAGTAGTGGCCTCTGGAACATCAGATGATTGTATTCTTCACAGCTACCTCACCATGCTTCATTCTGCTGTTCATGTGGCTCCTGGAATGATGTGCAGTTAGGTGACCCTCTTCCCTCTTTCCTGAACTTTTTATGCTTTCAAAGCCATTACCAGGTGTGCAGAGGTACAGTTTATTTTGTAAAACTAGTGGGGATAACCCTTGATCTTAAAGAGCTGAATACTTCTTAGGAATTCTTCATTTAAGTAATCTCCTTTCAAAAGAAGAATTTACATTCCTACTCATTGAACCTTTCCTGGGTAGATTTCACCTTCAGGCATCTTTTGAGTTGTCCCAATACAAAGCAGTTTGTCCACCCTTAATGGTGGTATTCAAATTATAAATGCACCTTTATTAACCTAACCCCAGTCTCTGTGCCACAAACTTTAACTTAAAACTTTCTGAGATTTTCCAGTGATAAATCATACATCTTTTAGTTCTATGCCATCTCCCAAGCACACAAGTCCATTACTTTTAAATCCAACCTTGCTCAAATTCTTAGAACTTGGGCAAAAATACAAAGTGAGCCTCTATGACAGTAGCTCAGTCCCAACAAAGTACTCTGCTGTTTCTCTTTCCCCTTTGAAAGTTCATAAGCCTAGCTTCACAGCGCATAATTCTCTCTACATTTAACATTGTCAAATTCTCATCAGAATAGCTTATAAAACTTGGCTTATCATTCTGTTAGATTTCTGTAATCCCAAATACCAAGTCCATGCACATTCCTTCAGCAAAGATATTCCAAAATACAAAGGCCATATGATCAGATTCATCACAGCAATGATATGACTTCTCTGGTATCATTACTATTGTAGTCAGCTTCACAATGCTGTCCAATAATCCAACTAATACTATCTTATAGGAGCTAAGGGGTTTATTTCAGACTTTCAAATCAATGGTGGAAGAAGGTGGCTCATTTCCATAGATCCAAGCTGAGAGATATCACCAACAGCCAGCACCACAAAACAGCAGGTCCTCCAACTACTCTCCATACATCTTAGGGCTAGATTCACCATCCATCCCCAGTGACATAACTCTCCCTCAGTAGAGCTTTGCCTGCTGGAAACTCAAGTTTCAAGCCTGTGTTTATGGGCCCATACATTCTAATTACCACAGTATCTAACTTCCTTCACTATATTTGGAATCATCTGGAGGATAGTATATCATCATATTCCTCATGTCTGTGGAGTCCAGCAGTTTAAGGGATATAATAAAGAGTTTTAGGTGCATCTTACAAATAACTATGCCAATTTTATATGAACAGACTAACCTGTCTCAGAAACATAATTTTCTAAATTAAATTAAATTAAAATGACACTGTTATTCATGAATGCCACAACTCCCACAAAACTGAATGAGTCAGAGTCCAAAACTAACAATACATATCATGCCCCACCTTGACTTTTTATTCTCACTTGTTCAACCTACTGGGGTTTTGGGAAAAAACATTCTCTAGTTTTAATAAGCTTCACAAGTATTCACTTTAAAACTCCTACACCTGGTGAGATGCAGCATATGAGCAACTTATTTGAACTTAACAGACACTCCATCAAGAAGCATTCAATAGGTACATTCACCAGTGACCTTTCAGTCTCAGTGTAGGTAATATTTCCTCCCTTAGTGACAAAATTATACTCCATGAAGAGCTTATTCACTGTGTTTTCTCTTCCTATTATCATTTTTCATGTCATCTATGAGACTATCATATCTCTATGGGAAGAAGCCACACCTTGTTCATCTTTGTATATGGATCACTGAATACAGTCACTGACAGGTAGCAGGTTCTCAGTAAATGTTCATTTAATGATTAGCTTCAAGTCAGTTATTAATGCTAATTCAATGAAGTAAAAAATAGTGCAATTATTAAATGTCAGAAGAGAGAACATCCATATGATTGTTCACTTCAAGTTAATTAATAAAGGATATTTTCATTCAAATGTTGTGTGGGCTCAGAAAAAGATGGAAGAAACAAAAGAACTATAAGTAAGAACTGGTTTCAAATATATAAGCTGAAATTTTTATGTAAACTTTTATGTAAAATTTTATGCCACTTTTAAAGTGCATCCTATAAATAATCTTCCATTACCCATCATGACTGTTTATGCATAGTACAAAGGCAGGATTATTGACATGCCTCAAAGAGTTTCTAAGGATGATTTAAATTAAAAAAAACCTGATGTATTCATGAACCCATAGTAAATAACAATAGCTCCACTGAGGAGGGCCCTCAGAATGGGAGCAGGGGAGAGGAGATGTAAGAAAACCAGAGGACATATAACCAACAAGTGATTTATTCATACAGTAAATTTCACAATTAATAAAAATTACATTAAAAATCCATTAGCATGACTTTAAGTGCTAATTATCAGATGGAATCCTAGATAAGTTATACCAATTTTAGGTGAAATTTTGAAAAAATACAGTCCTTTAATAATTTATATTGAATTTAATGTACATTTGTTAAATAAGGATGACCAACAAATCACCTTTAACATTTTTATTTTATAATTATATAAAGTAAATTACATTTAGTCCTACAATGTTATAAATCTTGGTAATTATTATTTATATGAACTTGCCCTCTCATTTTATATCTTTGTAATTATTGTTCTCTCTTACAGGTAACATTTTATAACCATTAATCAATCAGATATTGATAACTATAGCTTTGGTTTGAGAAGGCTATATGGTTGGAAACACATGCATATATTCTCTTGAGAATGAATTATACTGTTCTTTGTTTTGTGAATATTATATGTATGTAGCACATATTGTATGTTTCTTTAGTTAATTTTTGCTATATATTATTTAATTACATTAATATACTATAGTTCATTTCTTGACTCAACCATTAAATATTATTTTATTTTTTGAAGAAATGATAAATTAAGATGGTATAAATATTTGTAAAGAGGAATTTATATTAACAGAATTTTTCATTTATTTGAAATTTTTATTTATTAATAATAGTATAAATGTAATGCAGTTTTATCATAATCCCCTCCAATTACCTTGTCATGACGCCCCTTCTCATCCCTCCTCTGCTGAACTTTTGATTCCCATTTAGTCTTGTATTTTTTCTTGTGTGAGGGTGTTATTCACTGTGGTTATGTAGGGTTGCTTGTATGAGCATGGTTGGAAGATTATTTACCAGAGCACATGAATACTTCCAGTGGCTGTACAACTGCAGAAAAATGTTTCCTACTCCCCTAGTCACATTTAACTCCTCAGGGATGCATGCAGGCTTCATGCGATCCTTTATCATCCATGAGGGAAGAGTGACATCCCAATATTATGTGGGTTCTGTCCAGATTATGACAGTCACTGTGAAGTTATTCAGTTATTACATGACAGTCACATTCAAATTTTTATTTATTAAGGAGTTATGCAGTGCAATGCATGGGTTATACTCAACTTTATAGAAGGTGTCAAAATATATTTGTGAATGTCTATACCAGTTTGCTTTCCAATCAGTAATGAATGAAATTTCAGATTCACCACACTCTAACATTTAGCATTATCACAGTTCTTAAATGTAGACATTCCTATAGAGTGAACTATTTCACTATGATTTTAATTTGCATGCATCTGTTGACTAGTTATATTATGAGCATATGTGTTTGTCATTTTAATTCTTTGGTTACTTATCCTTTTAAATAAAATAAAATATTTTCCATTATTTTTATGTTTACTGCTGAATTCAATGACTTCCTTATACATTCTGGTTACATGCCTTTTATAGTCTACAAGTCATATTTTCTGTAGCTTTCTTTGTAATTTTCTTGTATCTTCAGTAGGATGAAACATAAAATGGGATAACTGGACAAAAAAGGCAAAGAGGTGAGATTTGAACTTTGACTCAATGACCTATTTGCTCATCACTATGAGTGTATTCTGTGAACCTCTCAAAGAACCATCTTGGAAAAAAATTAGAAGGGGAAAAATAGATTCTTGGGGTCCATTCAATATGGAACAAATCTATCCCAATTACATAATACTGAGTTAACAACAGAAAGATTTTTAACATTTTTCCTCAAATTACTTTTATGTCATCCCACTTGATTCCAGGATCTCTAATGTAAAACAATTATTTTACATTATTGAGCCAACTTGTGTCAAGTGGCAAATAGTAATCACTTATACTGTTTTCTGAAATATGGAAACACCTTCTCCTAGCTGACAATGTTTTTGCTACCTTTAACTCTGTTTTTTATATGTGTATCTTAGTTCTAAATTTTTAAAACAAAATATGTTTCTCTAGGTAATAGCCATAACTATAAGGCTCAGCAGAGTTTCCAGCACTGTTATTTTGTTACCCAAAAGTTGTAAAACATCAATGTCTAAATACATTTGAAATTAGAAAGTATGACTTCCAATTTTTAACTCATTCCATCATTTTCTTACTGCAGGGATTATAAGGAACTGCTTGACCTCTCAGTTTTCTTTCATTCAATGAAGGCAATAATTCTTGCCTTGCTTTTCAGATGGAGGAGAGTAATGAAGGGTTATAGAGTCCCTTTGAAACTCAAACTGCAAGCTGCAAAGGCTAATCACTAGAAATGTCTACCTAAGCTTCCCCCCCCATTTTACACAAGAAAATGGCTTGGTAAAGAACAGGAAACCATGAAAGTTAACACAAATTCAACCACACATTATAAGAAAGATCCCAACACAGGGGCAGGAAGCCTTTCCCCTCCTTGTTTCTCCCGGATGGTGTATGTCCTTTCTTTAACACTCTGACATGTCTACTATGCTATTAATTAGTGATTAGCAAAATACACTTGAAAAGGCACAGATCTTGGAGCACAAGATACTTACTTATACACTTAATTCCACCTGAGATTTAGAGTGCATTACCTGTTACATGTTTCAAATCACTGTGCATCCATTTTCTGCTTTTGTACAATGGAAGTGACACAGTAAAACATGGCATCTTTTGATAGCACTGTGGTGTGAACAAGTTTCATTTTGTTTGTTTAATTACTTATTATTTTTGCTTTTTGAGATAGGGTTTCAGATTATATTCAAACTCACTATATAGGTGAGGCTGTCCTTGAACTACAGTCCTACTCTCTCCACCTCTCAAGTGTTAAGATTATAGGTGTGTACCACCTTACCTGGCTTTTACAAGTTTCAAAGAATGATTTTTCTTGGGCTTGGGAAATGAATGATTCAGTGGTTGAAAGCACTTGTTTTACCATGAGGGTCTCTCAGACTACATACCACCAATTTCAACAACACAGAACTCATCTATAAAGCTGCCATACACAACTGTCACCCTGGCCTGTGTATGTATGGTGTGGACACAGCACACAACATCTCTGGAGCTTGCTGACAGATAACAGCTCTGGGTTGAAGCAAAGACTTCTTACTAAAGAAATGTATTTATGAGCAATATAAGAAAGACACCTGAAGTTTCCCTCTGGCCTCTGCATACATGCACATGAGACACATACATCTGCAAACACATGTGTATGTACCACACATCACACCCCTAACACACCCACACACCATATAGCACACAGGCAAACAAAAAAAGGAAAAAGGAACATGTTCCTTTTTTCACTTATTGTAATGGCTATAGATATATTAATGTGGGAAAGCTAAGAATATTGGTAATAACATGGAGGTTAATAGCCAAGTGGGGGCAGGGTAGTGGTTTAGATAACATTTGAGCAAGTCAACAAAAAGCTCCTTTGTTATATAGTACTGAAAGATAGTGAGAAAGAGAAGGTGCTATTTGGAGATATGTAGGTCAACTTGGAGTGTAATCCTGTAGTTGGAGTGTGAACTTTATTAGTTCTGTAGCAAGTGGGTTTTTATTTAGCAAAGCTACATTATAGACATGCCCACTTTGGCATGCAGCCATTCCCTTTCAGTTTTTATTTTTATTTTTTATTTTATTTTATTTTTATTTTTGGTATGTTGTGATTCAACACAAGAGAAATTTATCAAAAGAAAAACAGATGGAGCTGTTGATCCTTGGACTTTAAAATATTTTCCTTTATAAAGTACATAGTCAAGTGTGTTATAGTAACAAAAATGGGGTAATATGGAGGGATGAAATCCATGCTTAGTGTAGGTCACGATTGAGTATTCCCAGTGTTTCTTTGATTGACACAAAAATAAGAGTCTCATACTAAACTAAATGTATTCATGACACAGCTAAAAAGAATAGCAACTATGTCCTAAACCAAAGAGAACCCTATATATCATCAGAAATGTAGATATTCTTTTTGCAGTGGTCTAGAAACTGGCATTGAACTTGAGGATGCCTTTTGGTACAGAATTACATAACATCAAAGGACACTGTGGTTTCTTAAAAGGATGTCTTTCTCAAGAATGATATTCTAAACACACACATACACTCAAACACACACATGCACACACACACTCTTCAATTACAAAGATACAAGGGCCACAAACACTGAATATTACACATTCTGAAAATAAATTTATTAATATATTATTGACATTCAAAGAGATGTATATATGTAATGTAGCCAACTTGATTTTGAACATAATTTTAATCTTTAAACATATCAACACCATCTATGGCATCATCACTTCTAAAAGTTTTCTCCCACCCTTGCATTTATTGTTGTTAATTTTATTGCTATGAAAACTTCCCATAAAATATATTGTCTTAGCAATTTAAAAATACATAATATATTATGGTTGACTGTTGCAGTTTGCTATCTCCTTGCTGTCATAAATTACCCAACCAAAAGCTGCTTATGGAGGTAAGGGTTAATTTTGGCTTACAGACTCAAGGAGAAACTCAATGATTGCAGGGAAAAATAACTGCATAAGTAGAACCTGAACATCTCTTCCTGACCTACATCAGTTGGACAACAGTTTCAGGAGAGTGTGCCAAACACTGGCAAGGGGAAGCTGGCTAGAACACCCATAAGCCTGCCCCCCAACAACACATGTCCAACAAGGTTCCAATTCCAAAGTTGCCATGAGCTGGGGATCAAGCATTCAGAACACGTAAGTTTATGGGGGAAATCTGTATCAAACCACCAAACTGACTATAGGTATTATTGTACACTGACGATCAACTTGTATGACTGAAACTATGTGCCCCATTACCAATAACTACTCTTTTCCTTAACCCCGAGCTTCTGGTTACTACCCTTCTACTTTCTGCTTACATGAAATCGACTATTATAAAGGTCTCATAGAAAGTATGTCATCAAGTATTTCTGCTTCTGATTCTATTATTTCACTTACTACAATATGATCCAATTTTGACACAAATGACATTTCCCTTCTTTTCAAGTCTGAACGATACATCATTGCATAAATGTAATATTATCTTCATGTATATGTCCATGAGTTATAGGGAAGTTACCAAGTGTCATGGTTTGATCCAGGTGTCCCCCACAAAAAAAATGAATGTGTTCTGATAGATCGATCCTCATCTGATAGCAGTTTGAGTTTTACAACCTCGCTAGAGCTGTGTTGTTGGAGGTGGGCTTATGGGTGTTATAAGCCAGCTTCCCCTTGCCAGTGTTTGGCACACCTTCCTGCCACTGTTTCCAGTGCTGTGACAGAGCTGATGTCCACCCCTCTGCTCATGCCATCGTTTTCCCTGCTAGGATGGAGTCTCCCCAAGAGTCCATAAGTCAAATAAACCCATTCCTCTGCAAACCGCTTTTGTTTAGGTTCTTTCTGATCAGCAACTAGAAAGCTGACTACAACACCAAGTTTGGCAACTGAATGATGTTACAGTAAATGTGGAGATAAATCTTTATATCCTGTTTTTATTCCTTTGCATATTTACATACCAGTCGGATTGTGGGATCATATGACATTACTAGGTATGTGAGGAACATTCATACTGTTCCCTGTAGTAGCTGAATCACTTCAAATCCCCATCAAGACTGCCCATGTGTTCTCTGTATATCCATTACAATCCTTGATGGGTCTTTGTTGTTATAGTTTGCATAAAATGATAACCCATGTTCTTTATATCTACATTTTCCTGCTGATGAGTAATGTTGAGCATCTTGTCTTGTCATGTACCTATTGGCCATTTGTGTATCTTCATTAGATATATTTCTTATTGTATTCAATTAAAACACATATCATATGTGTGGCTAACATTTTGTCCCACTCCTGGCGGCAATTTCAATTTGCCAACATAACTGTTTGGGAATAAGATCTCTAGGGAGAAAATAAATGGAATAGTAAATGTAGGATGGTAATATGATAGGACTGATAAAATACCAGAAATAGATGGAAAAATAGTCATGTAAGGGCACAGCAGTAAGAGCATTGGCAAGCTAAGGAAAAAGACATGAGGAAAAAACAGTAGTCCTGTCAAAATCTTGTTTTCTTGATTTTGATCACCAGAACTGTAAGAAAATAAATTTCTATTGTACAAACATGATATTTTTAAGTTACTTAATATTTGACTTTCATTTTTAAAAGATCATACATTCTTTTAATTTGTATTTTTCACAATTATTAATGAATTTAAGTATCTGCCAATAAATTGCTTTTACTTTATGTGAATTTTCATCTGCCAATATTGCTTAATTATGTATATACACGTATGTATATATAAAACAGATTTCATAAATATTTGCATATATTTATTAAATCAGGTTTTTAAGCTTTTGTATATATACAAAGATTTTTTTTCTGGCTTGCTCTATATATACCTAAAAGTATAAACATTTAAATATAGCAAAGACAAAAATTAGGATGTACTATGGCTTATTTTTGAGCAATTTAATATTACTTATATGCAATCTATCCAAAATATCGATTTATTTAATTTAATATTTTAATATTTCCTTTATTTTCACCTTTTCAAACTTGTATTTGCTATTTGAGCTACCTTCCCAGTCCTGTTAATTTGCTCTCAACTTTTAAAGAAAATTCTAGTTGAATGTGAATTCAATTTTTGATTAATATCACCTACTGTATAAAATGAAAAAAAATACATACGAAAATAGAGAAAATAAAATAAATAAATAAATAAAATAAAAGGACGGATCCAGACGGCCCACGGAGGAGGATATCCAGCTGATTGGGGATGGGGAGAGAGGGCATTGGGGAACTGCGGATAACAACTCATTGTTGGCCCACTAAATAATGTAAATCATTATGGACAATATTTTTTTTTTTTAAAAAAAGAAAGTTGTCTGCCCAGGAGAGAGAGACCAGGCCACTAAGTGACTACTCCTCTGGAGATCATGGGAGCCAAAGCTCTGCTTTTTGTTAGGTGGCCAACACACTGAACTGAACTTTTCTCTCTGGAGGTCCCTGTGGATGCACAGGGAGGCAGAAGAGGAGACATTTGCTCCCATGAGACTGTTTATTTCTGCTGAGGAATCCTGCTGGCAATGAGGTCCAGTTGCCATTGGGAAAACACAAGTGTGTTTAGGGATAGTTAGGATAGTAAGCCTTCTCTTCTCTCATGGGAGTGGCTATGTGTCATGCTTGCACACTGACGCAAACTCATGCCCTAGCATGCAGGTGCACATGCAGATGCGTAAGTGTGCACCTGCATGAAGACAGGCAAGCATGCCAGGCTCTCGCATGCACACACCTGCACACACACGTACACACACACACACACACTAGGCTCCTTCATCTAGTGGTCCAGGAGAGCACTAAAATGCTAGGTAGAGAAACAGGGACTTGCAAAAAGTCTTAAAATAAATGGTCACTCGAGTCTCACACCCCTCCTCCCCCATCTCTACTTGAATTCAGCTTTGAGAAGTCCATTCTTTCCCACCCTTACTATGACAATGAAAATAGCAAATTTCCCCATTTTGACATGAACAAAAGCTCTTAAGCGGCCCTCTCTGAGGCAGTGTGCCTTTTATTGGTCAAAGTTGAGGTATCTGGAAGCATCTTACTAGCAGGGAGACCCATGGCAGGCTACCTAATTCTTCTGCCTCAGTTTTTTCGTCTGTGAAATGGGGGTAAGTGACAGCAATGTGTTTTTGGAGTGCTGTGAAAATTAATGTGAACCATGCCTGACACACGCATTACGTAAATATTGCCAACTATTAGCTTTCTTTAGCACCATCATTTTCTGGAGAGACTCTTGTCTGTCTTCAACCTTCATCCTTCTGCACTCATCTGACCTCTGCAGAGCGAGTGTGCTGGCCTAACTAGACATCGACCTATGATGCTTTTCTTGTAACTACACACTTCTGTCTACCTGGCCTCTTTTCTTGTGAGCTATCATTGGGATTATTCCTAATTTGTAGCACATGGTTCCTTAGCAACCATCACTAATAATTCAGGATTAGGTATGAAAATATTTTCAGCTAGGATTTCACACATCTTATTTATTATAGACTATCATTTTTTAAAAGCCTTATTTCTTCTTATTATTTCAAAAGCACTGCAAATTTTTTTAAAATTTCTAGAATCCATAACTCATCAGAGAGAATGAAACCAGCCTCTGTCAGCATTTCATGTATATTCTCCCAGCTTTAAAAATGTGTCTACAGATCTATTAGTGCAGAATGGATGCTGTTCTATACACCCTTTTTGTAAATGGCTCTCCCCCAATTAATTAAAATAAATAAGTAATTAAAAAAAGAAAATAGAGAAAATGAAAATAGAGACAAAAATAGAAAGTGTTATTAAAAAGTAATGTATAATGTCAAGTTAATAATAGAATTTTTCAAAATTCAATGAGAATTACTATTGGTTTCATTCAATTTTATCTGCATTTCTACACCTTATGTAGATTGATGCTATTGGTAATAGAGTAGTGTGTTTTGTTTATCTGAGTAGTACTGGGCTGGAGACTTCAAGAGTAGGCTGAATAATGAGAACTATCAACCCTCTCCAAAACAAGAAGAAATATTAAAGCAAACTGATGTACAAATTGAAATAAAGAAATAGATTAGATATAAAAAGCCAAGGCAACATGACTCCTCCAAAAATACTTTGGAACTCCTGAAACCAAATCCATTTAAATAGATGAAATGCCACATATTTCCCTGACACTAGAGTGGAAAAAGAAATGAACAAACAATAATTCAAAGTTCTAGATTACTTTGATACAGGTTAACAAGAAAAATTAGCATCATAAGGGAAAAAGTCAGAAAATTACTAAAAAGTCTGTGATCTAGAAGAAAAAATTAGCAAGATGATTGAGATAAAAAACACAAAATCAAACAATCATCTTCGAAATTAAAAGCACACTGAACCAAAAAAAGCATTAGAAAGATTTATTAATATACTTGACCAAGCAAAACAAATGATATGAGTGATAGTGGACAAGGTTGATTAAATACTACATTCAAACATCAAAATGGAAAAGAAGCACGATCCATTATACAGTAATTGTGTGATTAAATCAAGTTACCTATGGTGGGATCAATCTTGTCCTCCTAAACTAATGTGGAAATTTGATAGGTGGAGTCTTGCTGGTGGAGGTGTATCATTGGGGGCAGATCACAAGGATTTTTCTGGGGGGGCAGTTTACTTAGTTCAGCTCACTCTCCTGCTGCTGTTTTATACCTGCTGTGACTATGATGTCCTGCCATCATGAAGCTTCCCCTCAAAGCCATAAGCCAAAATAAAACTAAAAGGAGGAGTGGAATATGAGAGGATGAAGAGGCTGGCTATGAAATACATATGGCACGAATGTATAACAGAGCATTATCTTGGCCAAGGAAAAGAACCAGTGGGAGTGTCAGGGACAAAGAGGACAGCAATGACATAATTTTACTTTTAAGAATTTTAATATAGCTTCCACATAAAGTAGGTCAGGATTTGGTGTTGCAAAAAAGAAGGAAACAAAATATATCCAATTTATCCTAGGAAAATAACTACCTGTGAATCAGGATACCCTGCACACTAAGACATTCAAGGAACGTTCACTTACTTATTCATGACCAGGTAGACAGAAGACCAAACTGGGGTAAAAAGTCAACTTGAGTGCTCACAGTTTGATATTTTTTTCTTTGTTTGGATTTGCTAATTGCTTAAAATTAACTAATTCTTAGCTGCTGTAACTGACCACTAGTAAGTTTTTTGTAGCATGAGTGTACTGTGAAGTTAATTGTTTTTATTTAGCATGAATGATTCTATATTTGTTTGGGCCCTTTCACCCAAGACAGGAGCCTAATCAAAATAACCAGCCTTGTACAAATTTTGTTTAATAGGATGGTGTTGTGCATTAGGACCAGGAAGCCCTACTCATATTCTAGTTGAGAAGTTATGAGGGCATTCATATTATTGTATAATAAACAACTATTTGTTGTGTAGCTATAAAGTGCCCATGCCTGTTTTAAGCATTATAAATGCAAGAGAAAAGATGATATATATAAACATCCTGATCCCATGAGACTTATATTTTAGTACACATAGTAGAAAATGAATACAAAAAAACAAGTATTGATAAGAGCAAGTAAAAACACAGAGTAATTAGTTATGGCATTGCTAATAGCATAGTTACATCATTAGGAGATATATTGGGTAATATACCTCTAAAATTGAGAGAACAAATCACATAATTAAAACAGAAAGTAACCAGTAATGAAAAGATTGAAGCAGGGATTCTTGTATTAAATAAATGACAATTTGGTTATGGGGACCAGTAGGAAACTATTGTTTTCATATTCTGTACAGAGTGATTTGGGGTTTGTCAGGGGTAGTGCTATAAAGGGAAATTTCAAGGCCAGTTGCTATAACCTTTCTCATTTTTGCATTTTTTTGAGACAGGGCCATTCCAATACAACTTTGGCATCAAAATTTTGATCCTCCAATATCAGCCACCCAAATAGCTAAGAGTGCATTACCAAACAGGATGGTATTTCTTCGTATTTCTAGGACTTTTAAAAATGCTATCTGTTTTTGAATCTAATTTGGATTGGCCTCCTGCTTAAGCCATTCCCCTCCCCCCTTCCCATACCCCTCATTCCTAACATCTCACTTCTTTCTATAAGTCTGCATAAAGAAAACAGTTATCCTGATTAAGGACCGCATATGAGGGAAAGTATGCAGCGTTCAAGTCTCTGTTCTTTTGAGTGTTCGCTTAGTAAGATCTGCTCAAAGTCAGACCATTTTTTTCTAAATTTCGATGTGTCATTTTTTCCTTTCAGCTGAGTAGAGTTCCATCCTATAAATATACCACAGTTTCGCTGTCCATTCCTCCATAGATGGGCATTTGGGCTGATTCCAGTTCTTGGCTATTATGAATTGAGCTGCTATAAATATAGTTGTACAAAATTTTCTGCATCGAGATGTGGCATCCTGTGGAGATCCTGACAAGAGAGGAGCCACCACAGTCATATCAGGGAGGATCCATAGGGAACTCAGCAGACAATGAATGATGAACAAGGGACCTATAACAGTCATTCAATCAACACATGATAGGCCACTGAGACAGAAACCAGGGATTTTTCGACACAAGGACCTCTAAGCTCGCAACATTAAAGCAGCCTTATTACTCACCCACCACGACTCAGGGAACTGAGCGGAAGAGGGGGCGGAAAGATTGTGAGAGCCGTGGTGGGGGAGACGGTCTGGAGGCATAGCACCCATCAGTAACAACACACTTGGGTAAGGAAGACCGAGATGAGTACTAAGATATACAGGA
>PVHP010038176.1:0-16913 GCA_004024765.1 Zapus hudsonius | reverse complement strand
TGTGAGCAAGCCACATGTCCCCCTCTGCATGGACCGAGTCGCCACCTTGCATGCCATCCTCATTGTGATGAATTGGAATTCCCTGAAGTCATGAACCAAAAGAAATACTTCCTCTTAGACATTACTTATGCCAAGGATTGTGTCACAATGACAAGTGACTAACATCATTTCTTCTTAGCATTTGGAAGTATGAGAAAAAGAGAGAAAAAGATGGTTTACATTGCAGCAGCTCAGGAAATTAGGATGATGTATTTCCCAAATGGGAATTACATGGGCAATGGACATGGTTTTATCTATCCTAAACTCCATTGTGCTGCTGATTTTTAAAGGACTACACTCAGAGAAAAGCCAACATCCCCTCCCACTTCAGCACTTTACAAAGTTCTCTCAGTTATAGTTCCATGAAAAACTTAGCCAGGTATGATGAGGATGCTCTTTAACATTCCCATTGACACTTTCATACATGTTGCATTTTGATCACAACCACCTATTACCTATTTCCCCTTTTTCCTCCTTCTACTGAAACCCCCTTCTTTCTAACAGGAAGAGGACTTTATCTTTGTCAGGATATGAACTCCTGTTCCACATGGGACTCTACTCTTTTCCCCTTTCAGAGAGGTCAATTTTCACCAAAGCATGGAGTGTTAATTATTTCATGATCCTCTTGGGAACACTGGTAACTATTTGTAATCACAGGTCAGGGTTTGGCATGCTGTCTGTGACCACAGATGGAAGAGAACTAACTGGCTCATTCTCAGCCTGATTATCATAAACACCAGCTTTTAACAAAATGAACTTATGACATGTAAGCAATCTTTAAGGATAATTAGTACGTTTTCTTTGATGCAAGAACTAAATTGTCAAAATACTTATTAAGTTAAAAGTAAGTGATGTGTCACATCTTTAAAAATATCAGAAGAAAATGGTCCATGGTGAATTCAAATTAAGTTTGCAGGCCTCCTAATTATAGATGTATTTTTAATTACAAAAGTTTCCAGGAATGAGTCTTTGATCTAAAGCCTGCCAGGAAGCATTGGATTACAATGTTATTTTCTTCACTTTCCCCAGTATGACAAATTTGGGCTATAATATGATCTCATAATTATGTGATCTGGAATGCCTCATAAAATGGAATATGGCTTATTTGGAAAGCAGATGTAAAAAATGTTCAAGAGTACTTATGTCTGTGGAAAAAAACCTGAAATGTCTTCCACTTGACCAAGTTGTTACATATATATTATATATATTTATATTATATATAATATAACATACATTGTATATATTACATGTATTATATATAATATACTACATATTATATATTAATATACAAAATTTAATAATCTAATATAATAGCATGCATTTCCTATTCTCTCTCTATATATATATACATATATATATATATATATATATATATATATATATATGTGTGTGTGTATGTGTGTGTGTTTATATATCAAAGGAAGGAATTGCTGGACAAGAAACAAATGCTCAGGAAACTACTACAAAACAATGATGATAGTTTTGTAGGAAGCAAACACTAGGCAACATTATCATTTCCTTTTGGATTTCATTTGGAAGATATATTGGTTAATTGATTATTCATTTTTATGTCAGAATTTATCTCATTGTGATTATGGCATAAATGACTTTTTCTAATATTAGATGTATGCATACATATGTTTAGAAGAATAAACAGTTTACAAATGAGTAGTTACATTGCTATAATGAAAATATTGGCTCTTTCCCCATGTACTGTGATGTTGGCCACCCAGGACAATAGATATTATGAGCTCAATGATTCCTTTTTCAGTAGCAAAAAAGATTCTGGATTTTACCCAGAATGGGTGGAAATGCAGATTATGAAAATGCTTCCAAAGCTCAATTTTCCTGACAGCAAGTAGGGATCACGACTCATTGAAAAGTCAAAGCATATTGGCAAGAAAACAGAGCTAAAAGGTGTGGGTAGAAGTGAGTATAAATTTATTTATTCATTATATCACAGTTCATATGCTCTCAGTAATATGCACCCTTCTTATATATATACAACTTTATGTAAACTCAAATTCTATTGTATGCTTTGTTCTTCTGAAATGACTGAGATATTGGCATATATTCTTTCAATTCACATTCATAGCCATTTTTCTCTCTTTTGGGAAATAGAACAATTAAATATCTCTAATCATATATTGTGGAACATTTTTTAGATTGTGGCTACAGTCTAGTACTTTTTAATCTTCATGTTATTTCATAAATGTTACAATAAAAAGGCTTATAATTATATTTTCACATTGAAAAATTGCCATAAACATAAATCATTAGACATGTTTGGATGTTCATTTACCTTGCTTTTTATATATTTTTGTTATACATATAATATTCCAGTATTTTAAGAAAGAGATCTATTATAATTTTAAGTAAACTAGTACATTTATTTTTCATAACTTATATCAAAACATGATTATTTTACATCCTTAAAACTGCAAACTCTTCCTTCAGAACTCTTGGAATATGCTTTGCCAAATACCTTCAATCTCTCCTTCTTCATTCCCCTATTACATCACTGCCTTTTGTGATGTCATCAAAGGCCACTAGTCAATCAAATGACATGACTTCTTTCCATTTCTCCTTTCATTTCAATTCACACCAATAACCACCTTCCGTTGTTGATTTATTCCTATAAAAGTGATTTGGTACCATGCCACATGCTTCTAGGTATGAGTGATGACATGGGGACCAGAATAAATTCTCTGCCATCAAGATGCTTAGAGTTGAGTAGATGCAAAATTGTAATCTTAAATTAAAGTCAGATACTGACAAATGTTATGGAGGAAATGAAATCCGAGCCAAGGATAGTGAGAGGAGGCAGATGGCCTTCTAGAAATTGGGGGTGTAGTTCATTTGGTAAGGTACCTACCTATTAGAAACAAAGCTCTAGGTGTGATTTCTCCTAGAGCTTCATAAAGTATGTGTGGTGGTGCACAACTGTAACCTCATACTTGAGACAGAAACAGGATAAGCAGAAGTTCAGCATCGTCCTTTTCTGCAAATTGAGTTTGAGTTCAAAGATCACAGTTTGTAAAACACACACACACAGAGAGAGAGAGAGAGAGAGAAAGAGAGAGAGAGACAGAGACAGAGACAGAGACAGAGACAGACAGAGAAAGGAAGGAAGGAAAGAAGGAAGGAAAAAAGAAAGAAAGGAAGGAAAGAGTGGAGAGAGAGAAAGAAAAGGAACAAGAAAATATGGTGGTTTCCTAGAGGGATAGCAAAGATTCCTCTCATATAAGACAAGCATTAGGATTGGAAGCAGGCAGAATAAAATTATGGCAGAATATATTTTTAGGCAATAGGCCCCCAAAAGTCCTAAATAAGAGTGTATTCATTTGGGAAGTGAGGAGATGGATAGGTAGGTTAGTGCTTATAGCACAAGTAAGTTCTTGAGTTTGGATCCCCCGAATCCATGTAAAAGCCAAAAGTTAGAAAATTCTGCAATATCAGCCCTTCTGTAGTGTGACAGTAGACAGAGGCTGGGGAATCCCAGGAGCTCATAAGCCAACTATACTTGCATTTTAATGTTCAGAGATGAACAAGAGACCTTTCCTCATATAAGATGGTAAGCAAGCAACATTTTGGCACACACACAATTAAAAAATTTAAATGAATATATATGTATTAATTTGGCTGGGAGATAGAGATCAGGGATAGAGGTAAAGGTTGAAAATTAAGATTTAGAATCTGTTGGACTTTGAGGTTATACTGTCTTGCTTTTATATTAAATCTTAAGATTCCATGCAAATTATGGCTTTTACATTAAATCTTTTGGAACATTTGTTTCATAAAGAGTTAAGATTTTCAGGGACATATTTCACATGAATATTTTTGGCTCTGTGTGTGTGTAATAAAGGTAAGAAGAATAAAGGTGAGAGATTATATAGAATATGTTAGTAATTCATGTGCGTTATTGTGATAAATTAGTCTAGAATAGTAGTAGCACTACTATTGTGATAGATCAGCACTGGAAATAGAATTTTAGTATATAGCTGAAAGAATGGAAAATGAAGAATGGAAAAATTATAGATTGGTGTTTCATGTTCACTTTAGTCTGAGCTGAGGACCCTCAGATATCTGTCCACATAAACACAAGGAGCCATAAACAGCATGCCTTGTTATTACTTGACTTGTTATTACAAATAATTATTAATGGTTCCAAAGGGGATCAGGAAATAACATTACATGGTTTAGTGCAAATTTACCTGACAACTGGATCAATCTTTTTGTATATGGGGCTATACAAAGTAACTGATTCCTTAGGGTTTCTTTCAAGGTCGTTAATCATTTCATTTCATTCTGATTTGAATGTACATACTTGGACAGTTGAGTACTGGAGTAAGGAATAAAGTTATGTTACCCAAGCACTGAATTTGTTTTTTCCTTGGGTAGGACCTGCTCTTTTCAATGTTGAATTGTGCATAAGGTAGGAAAGCCCAATTGGTTATTATTTTTTCTATTGTAATTATACTTAAATACATTTCTCTTGAAACAGAAACATAAAATCCTAATTATCAAAGTATCCAAATACAGTTAAAAATAAGCTTTTATAATCCAAAAAATTTTTACTTTTCCTGGATATTAGCAACAGACTATTACCCCACAAAACCTCAGAGATTGGGAATATTTTAGAAGAAAAATAAATCAAGCTTGTAATTGTTTAATTTGGTGATGGCGATGATGATAGTAACCTAAATTCATTTTTCAGAATTTTCTCCTGTGGAATATCTACCTGATTAAATCTTTAACTGTTGCATAATGGCTTTGAGTTTTCATTGTGTAAGACATTCACTTCCTTGGTTAAACTTATTCCTAAAGCATTTATTCTATTTGATGCCATAATATAATTATATAATGTAATATAATATATTTGGAACTCCAACTATATTTATGTTAGCATGTTTGATGCTATCCTATGTGCTTTTGGTTTCTTTTGTTTTCTTCAATCTTTCAAAATTCTGTTCCTTACCCTGGGTGCTATTCATTGGGCTATCTGTGCTTATATTACATATTCTTTCTTCTGTCTGCTGAATTTATAATTAAAATCATACTTAATATTTCAGTATTTTTATTATGAGCACAATTCTAGGATTGTGGTTTCACTTCTCATGATTGACATCTTATTATTATTCTCTTTATTAGTGAGAGATAAGTAGATGCTTGCATTTAATATTTAAGACATCATATTGTTTTGCTCTTTGGATAAACTCAAAATAACCAATTTAAAGCTTATAAACCAAAGTTAAGTTCATGTCATGTCAGATTTTCTTGAACATGTGAACAGATGCATTTGACATCTAAATTCTCAGGGATATGTTGAAACTTTTGAGAGTCCTGTTTTGAAACATTCTACTTCCCCAAATGTGTATGCAAGTGTCATAGGAAACTGTCCATGGGGATATGTGAACACACATCTCAGAGGGCACAGACAACAGACCAAAGTATGATTACACCAAAAAACAGTTTTGGCTAATCAGTGAGTTTAATGAGTGTTTTTACAGATCCAGGTCAGGGGTGCTTACAGAAACGCAGATGGCACAGAGGCAGCTCCAACACTGAAATGCCCACCCTAGCTTAGGCTGCACATCTGGCACTCACTGCAGGACTTGATGGCATCTGGGCTGGGCAGGTGGGAGACTCCCCTCCCATGCAGTTGTTTAACACTTATATCATCTCAGGATGGGGTCTTGCAACCTTTTCCCCAGACTTGACCTCTTGAATCTCTCCTTTGGAATTCCTTTATGGAATGATTTTTGGAAGAATTTGGAGATTCAGGCAAGAGAAGTCTAAATAAAAATGGTGTAAAATCCACATTTAATTCAAAAGTCATTGGCAAATTTGGCAGAGAAAATTTCAAAATGGCAAAGCAGTTGGCTTGAGGCAGGGTTGTTGCTCTCTGCTTTTAGACATACTCACAGTGAGATTTGGGAGAGCAAAATGGAGAAGAAATATGTAAAATATTCTTAAGCAAGAAAAGGGGTACATTTAAGGTTGCAAACAAAACAAGCATGAACAATTTTGCTTTAAAGAGATTAATGCCATTAAAAAGAAACCAAACGCTTTCCAGTGGGACAATAGAAAGGCATCCTTAAGGGTATTTCTGAAATTATCAAGACTCTAGCCATCAAATTTTCTAAGGTGTAAGACTAAAAACTCATTTGAAAGAGTTTGTTTGAAATGAGTGCCATTGAGTGGCCCATTTGAAAAGGGATGTCAAGAGAATTATTCTTCCTGGTTTAACCCACCAAACAGTCAGAGATCTCTGCAGCTGTCGTCTAAGGAGTTTTCATATAGAAACAAAACAGTACATTCTTCTCTCAGTGTTATTTTTCAGGCATACAGCATGCAAGTTATAGCATCATGCAGGCTTTCATTAACTGTTTAAGGAAATCTTGTTAAAGCAGAGAATGTGTAGCAGAGTTGGATTATTGCAGAGAGTCCCAAGAAGTCTAATATACAAAACTGTGAAGCCTAAGTTGCAATGGAAATCCCAGGATATTGGGCATACTAGGAACATAAAAACACTGTGAAATGCAGCTCAAGAATGTGTCCACATGTGTTCCAGGGAGCAGAACCATAGAAACTGGGCTCTCTACACCTGTCAATCTCATATGATTCCATCATGTACCCCAGATGCTGGACATTTAGCTACAGGAAGTTATGTTTATTCTGCTCTGTTCAGCATTCTTTTCTTAGTCTCCTGCTCTACTTTACAAGTGTAACTCAACCATGCCTTTGTCTAAAGTCTCAGCAAAGACTTTGAACTTCGGAATGAATAAATTGGCAACTTTATAAATTGGGATTCTTAATGTTGGGTTGACTGAATTTTGCTTCATAATGTTGGGTTGACTGAATTTTGCTTTATGAGATGGCTTTGAGCCTTTGGGGAGTGCATATGGGAATGTCTTCCATAGGGTCCTGTTTTAATGATTGTTCTCCAGATGGCGGAACTATTGGAAGGCTATTGATCCTGTGCTAGGTGAGGACAGGCTGGGAGAGCACAACATTAGAAGTGAGCTCTTGAAGGTAACAGTTCAGTTCAGTTCAGTTCCAGTCCTGCCTGTTGTCTACTGCCTAATCTAGCATGATGTGAACAACCTCCACACCTGCTCCCACTTCCATGGACTGAGCCATTGCACCATGAGTTCCTTGCCTCCCACTGACAGAATGAGACAAATCACATGTTTCCTCCATTTAGTAATTACTATCAAGCATTTTGGTCATCGTAATGCAAAAAGAACTAATATTGCAAAGAAGGTATGTTTTCTTTCTTCTGGCACCAAAACACAGAATGTGTAACGTTGCTTTCAAGACCACTACTGTGCTGGTATAGAGAATGAAATAGGGGTAAATTAAAACACCAAAAAGCTTGCTGCTGTTACTGAAATGCCACAGTTTATTCTTGAATCATGTATCTTTGGTTGCTTCAAACTTTTGGTTAGTTTCCAAAGTTCAGAAAACCTCTTTCTGTCAGCAATTTTCAATGTTCACATTAATTCTATGAAGGGATGGTACCTGATTTTTCTTACTGTTCCATTTCCTAATGTCAATTGTATTTTTTTATTAAGTAGAAACTTTGGACAAATCATTATTGATACCATCTGTCATAGTCAGTCACACACTGCTGGGATGAATCTCCAAACCAGGTACAGTTTATGAGAAGAAAGGATTTATTGAAGCTACAGATCCAGGGAAAGTTCTATACTAGTGAAAGAGGCTGCCCCCTCTTTCCACAGATCCAAAGAGAGAGAAACCCATCACCAGCACCACATACAGCAGCAAAACAGGAAGAGAGCCCAAGGATTTCCTTCCCCTTTATATAGACTTAGGGTGAGGCCTTAAAACCCTATCCCAGACTTACTGGCTTCTTGAGTCTCTGGAATTTCCTTCCTGCACTGCCCTCCAAGGAAAGGCTGTTCATTTCTAGTTTCCCTGAGTTTCCTTACATCTTGCCCCCTACTGAGTGGCTGCCTTCCTGTGACCATCCTCAGAGATCTGCCTAATATAATTAAAAAGATCAAGTTGACAACAAAACCTAACAATCACATTGTGTTTTTTATTTTTATTAAATAGAAACTTTTGACAAATCATTAGTTGGTACCATCATTTCCCTCCTCCTTGCCCCCATCCCACTGAAGGCCCTCCTCAGTGGGATTGCTGGTATTTACAATGGGATTGTGGGTTATGAGTTTTGAGAGCAGCAGTCAGTCAATGTATGTGGTTGGGGGAGGGGGATAAGGCTTCTAGATATTCCCTCCTATCCTGTAGCTCTTACAATCTTTCCATCCACTCTTCCCCAAAATTCCCTGAGCTGTGGTGGGTGTGTTTTAAATCTGCCTTTAGTGTTCAGCTCTCAGCAGCTCCTGGGATTTCTTCTTTGGTGCATTCTGGTATGCTCAGTGTCTGTCTACATCACCCTAGAGCTGGTTGTCAGCTTTCCATGGAAGCAGCACTCTTGCTTATTTCACCATTTCCTGTGTGGTTTCACCTGGGCCCTAGCTGATGTGCCAGCAAAAGTTTTTGATTGAAAATCTTTTGTTCTACTCTGTTGGATTAGTTACTTTCCTCATTAGTAAAAAACAAAAAATTTAAAAAAAAAGACAAGAAAAAAATTGTGAGAGGAAATGTTTAATGTCAGCTAATAGTTAGAGAGGATGAATTCTATCATGGCAGGAAGGCATCCTGACAAGAGCAGGAAGCATCTCTCTACATTTAATGTGCAGTGAGGAAGAAGAAAACAATGAATGCTGGTGATCCATTGGCTTTCTCTCTAGAATCCCAGGCCTGGAATGGTGCTGTCTTAGATCTTACCACCCAAATTTATCTAATATAGGACCTCCTTCACACACATGCCTAGAGATTTGCTTTTATGGTGATTCTAAATCGCTTCAAGTTAACAATCAAGATTAAACATCACATCTGCCATGCATCAGATTTAAAGTAGTAGCAACCTGGGGATTCAAAAAATGTTTATGCATAAATATATACCAAATTCTAAGAGTACTTAGGCTTACCTCACATAATCTCTGAAAATATTATGAGAATACAAAAAGCAAAACACCAACACACCATATTTTGAAGCTCTATGAAGAAAAACTGAATGTAAAATTTTTTGAACTTTATGCCACATAGAAAATGTTAAGTTTTATTAAATCCCATGCTTCCCAATTTTAATGTTGCAATAAAAATTAAATTGCTTTCATATTTGATGTGCAAATTTTGTCTAGCCTCTCCTCTCAGTCTGTGTTGTGGAGTGCCAGATCACACTGTACTTAAGATGACTCGTGAGATCATAATGCCCTTATATGGAAGGCTCACTGGTCCATTTGCAAGCCCCAGAAGAACTTGCAAGGAACATTTAATTTTGTCCATGATCACAAAATAGAGGTGACCTAAAATATTACAGATAAAACAATATAAATTGAAGATCAATGTTATAAAGATAAAGGACAAGCTGATATCTTCCACTCCTAGACTGTGCATTTCATTTGCCACAGTAAATAGTTGAAGATTGTGAGAGCCGTGGTGGGGGAGACTGTCCGGAGGCATGGCACCCATCAGTAACAACACACTTGGGCCAGGAAGACCGGGATGAGTACTAAGATATACAGGATCCCTGGCCACAAGGACTAATACAGACAGCCCACGGAGGAGGATATACAACTGATCAGGGATGGGGAGGGGGGGATTGGGGAATTCGGGATAACAACGCATGGTTTGCCCACTAAATAATGTAACTCATTACGGACAATAAATATATATTAAAAAAAATAGTTGAATGGTAACAAACCAGTCAAACTGTCATATTGTTCTAAACATCCACATGTATAAATGATACTCATAACATGTATTGGTGCAAATAATGGTTACACTGTTTGGCACTTTCACTATCTTACTTTTTGATACCAACTATCATAAGAAACAATTAGAAATACCAAGATACATTTTAAAACTAAGTATCTAAAGAGGAAGAAAAATGTCAACAGTCATTTTAATGAACTTTTTGGACATTAATTCTCATTATACTCTTTATAAAATGTCACTGAACTTAAAAATGCAGTGATATCTGTCTTAAAAGAAATATTGTTGAAAGATTAAGAAGTTATTTGGAAAAATACTTAATATTTCTGCAGCAAAATGTTGAAATAATAGATGAAAAACTTAATATGATCATACATTAAAATTCGTCATCAGCAAATATTGTTGTCAGCCTAAAATGCATAGAAATTATTGCTAAAGATTTAAAAGTGCAACTAATTCATGTAATGAATTAGTGTGGATGTTTTCTACTCAAATATTTATATAATAGTTTACATTCACTAAAAATAGTTGGAAATTTCATACATGAGGAAATCCTAAGTCGGTTTTGTATAAAACACTCAAAAGACTTTAGGTAAAGTTTTGACAGTAGTGATTGTTTTAACTTAAAGAAAATATGATGACAATGGACATTTTTATCTTAACTGCAGTTTTAATAAAAATGAATTAATGAAAAGGCCTGGAGAAATTGCTGAGTGGTTAAGGTGCTTGTCTGTAAAGCCTAATGGCCTAGGTTTGAGAGTCTTCAGTATACACATAAAGCCAGATGCATAAAGTGGTGCATATATCTGAAGTTTGTTTTCAGAAGCTACAGGCCCTGGCATGCTTATTCTCCCTGTCTCTCTTCTCTGCTTTCAAATATATATATATATATATATATATATTTAAAATCATTTAAGAATAGGACTGAGAAAACAGCATCAAGAATTATCTTTATTTACAGTATCATTTTTAGGCAAAATATTATAGCAAAAAAAATTAAAGCCTGCCTTACACCAAATGGTAGACTCTGTTACTATAGTTATAAATCATAGTAATAAAACAAAAAATTAGTTGATGGTAACAAGGGACTGAAGTAATGGGGCAATGTGAAATCACTGGTATGAAATATCATTTCTGCAAATTAATTTAATTCCAGAGATCAAATATACATTGTGCTTATAGAGTGTCATACTAGTTTAAGCAGCTTAAATGGTGGGAAATTTTCTTCCCACAAAGTGCCAACTGCTTTATAACCTAGGGGAAGGGCCTTGGGAATCTCATAAATTTCAGGAACTTCCTGAGACTTGTGAGTTATTTATTTCCTGACTTTTACAAGTTTCATTTACTTACTAATTTTTAATGAGCCTTCCTTCAGAGTGAAATGTTTCCATTCATATGAAATTGCTGCATATGTATGTTTTCCTTATTTTTCTGTTGAAAAGAGGAAAAATAAAGTTGGCTTTGATAAACTGACCTTATGTTCTGCACATTAATTAGTTAAAACACTTGCATTTTTAGTGGCTTATTGGTAGCATGTTAGGATTTTCTAAATGCACAACTTTATTATCAAGGAATGTCATAGACTCTAGAGGGAAGTCCCCTCTGTTCTTCGGCTAAAAGGAGATGACATGAGACAGCCAATACTGGGGAAACCCAAGATCCATCTGTTACAGCACCAGAGGCTGAGTGGAGAATCAGTTTATTTTCATGCCAGTGTGGGCCCAGGGAAATCTCTTCCAAAGCCTAGTGGTTCAGAGCTTATATGTGTTTTCTTGGACTACTATTAGAGCTTGGTTCCCTGGTCTAGTGCGAGAGAACTTATGTCAGAGATAAGTTTTATAGAAAACAGAAAGGAAAACTGAAATAGTCTTAGTTTGCAGACAGGATGATCTGTGGTCATAGTTCTAGAGATCTAAAAGAAAAACAACACTTTCAGTTCAAGTCAGCAGCTGCAATACAAATCATTGGAGACAATGCTATAGTGTCAGCACAAAAGACTAATTAATATGAAAAATTATCTACCTTTTTGGTGAGTTTCTAAGTCTCCTATCTCACATCAGTATGACAAAAGAAAGCCAGCTGCCTAGCACAAGATATATCATCTCTGTCACATCTGCCAGATCCCAGGAATCCTAACAGAGAATGTGGCAGAGTATATACATATGCTGCTCTCACCGCTAGCTTGACAACCTCCTTTGGAGGATATGGAGATAGACACTGAGGAGACTAGAGGTGCATCAAAAGCAGAAAATCAGAGGCTGCAGAGAAATCAACACTAAGGGCAGAAATCCAATGATGAAAAATTCCAAGCCAGTCATTTTCCTTAACATGTTGGCTATAAAGAATCTTAATTATATGAGCATCCTAGAGGATGGATGGTGAAGGCTAGAAGCTACCATATGCTCTGGTGACTAACCCTAAACATAGTTGAAATAAAAAAAAGGCTTTAATTCATGGAGATAATCTTCAGAAACAACAGTAACTTTGTACTCAGATCAGAATAAAGCTTAATGGGAAGATAGAAGAATGAAGTAAAAAAAAAATCATGCAGTAAACACTGAACCAAAAATTGTGGGATATGGAAAATAAAATGAGCTAATATTTTCAGGCTTGTTTATTATTAATATCAGTGGTGCTGATTATAATTCATATTTTCCATTAGTGCAATTTAAATGTTAGAATATAAGCAGTTAGGGGCTACAGCTCTTTCATCCTTTAACTTTTTGATTAACATCTATAAATACTCATGAGATATGAAAATGACTGATATATAGTTTGTGTTCTATGTAGTATCATTGTGAAGCTTCTATTCTATCGAATTGTAGGGTATTTAAAAGATGGGTAACCTAAGGTTTCAGGATAACACTGGGTTGGGCCTGGATCTCTTTCACATGGTTTCTGTTTCCACAGGATGACATGAGGTTGGGCTGTCTCCTCTCATGGACCAAGGATGCCATTCAATCCTGAGTCCAGAAACTGTGTGAACAGAGCCTACATTCCCTGAAGACCAATCCAAGTACAAGGAAGGGAATGGTGGTATAGAACATGGAAAGGAAAGAAGTAAAGATTTAATCTTTACTCTCTCTGTTCTGCTGTCAGTATCTGCCAGCAGAAATCTGACAGGCTCATGGTCAGCCTAGCTTCCTGCAGTCACCTAACTTGTGTTTTCTCCCCCTTAACTTCTTTACATTTGCCTCAGACAAATAATTTCTTACCTGGAAATGTTTTATGGGGGAGGGGCTTACCAACCTCTTATAACTTGTCAATTTCTTATAATCATATGTTTTAAGACTTTTCTGTTATCCAATCAATTTGTAAGTTGCCCTTTTGCTATAACCTCATCCCAACCCAAGATATAAAATGTAACAGCTTCTCCCCTTCTAGGACACAGGCTTTGAGATGGTCCTCGCTGAGTGAGGCTGCAACAAATATCACATTATACACACCAGAAGATGAAGGCAAAAGAGACCTTTTTTGAATTACTAACATCCTGAAAATTATAATATGTAATATGACCTCAGAATAATAATAATAAAAGGTATAATTTAATTGAACATCATCAAGGTTAATTGCAATCTGAATGGTCTAGGATGCCATCCTTCATGTCAAACTTAATTGAAATCTTTTTAAAAGGTGGTTCTGTTTTTCACTTGGTTTGAAGTCTCTCTCCCCAATGCATGCCTTTCCAATTGAAACCTTTTCATTGTGAATAGGAATAAGGTGATGTACTTGACACCGTGAGATGAAATATATCATCATTGTATCTGACAGTTAAGAAATTTAAACTGAAAACAGATTCTAGAGTTATAGAAATACTGGGACTTTGAACTAAAAGTCCAGCCAGTAGATATTAGTGTGACCCTGGGGACAACTGGGTGAAGTTTTTCTTCTCAACACATTATTTTTTCTTTCTGTTTAACTAAGAAATTATAACTTTAGTTCTTACAGATCTCCTGGTATTCAAACTACTAAAAAGATTTGCTTTGTTGTTTTTCTGAGTCCTGTCTTTCCTTTTCTCTATCATCGTGGCTTTCTTATATCAAGCTTCCATCTTGTTCTTCCCAGTGTTTTCAACTTTGCAGCTTTGACCCGACATTTACTGAAACCATTACATTCCTCAGACAAGGACAAAAGACAAAACTAGTAGTTTTCAAGGAGTCAACAAATTCAGCCAAGTTCAGAAAGCAGGAACGCTGACTCTCTGGGCCCTTCCATAATATCTAGAGAGTTTCTTTCTCCTCCTCTTTATCATTGGGACCCCACCCAGCCTCTCAGTGAGTCTCCTTTTTACCGCTCTTTCCTAGCTTTCTGCCAAGAAATAACTATCTCGATTTGTCTTGCATTCTTTGCCATGATGTTCTACCTGTAGACCAAATCAATAAAACCAAGTGACTATCTGTGAGAACTTTGAAACCATGAGCCAAAATGAAAATGACCCTCTTACATTATCTCAGATATTTTGTCACAATGACAAAGCTGACTAACTCAGGTAAGAAGGCAAGGCAAAGAATCAACTTCATATTTAAATACAGAAAATAAGACACCCAGACACCTTTGGAGTATTGGCGATAAGCAGAAATTCACTTCTCCATACCTCTATTCAATCATTTTAGAAATCAACTTACCTCTCTAGCCAAAAAGTCTTCTAAACTCCTAGACAAAGAAACTCATCTGTAACCCACTTTCCAGGGGACCTTTTTCTTTTGAATGAACTTTCTTCTTTGTATCTATTATTTTTTTCAATGGGAAACCTGTCTGTGTGTCCTCTCTTGTATATAATTTCACCTCTACTCTCTGCTTTTTCTATATTACAAAGTTTGCTTCCTCCCTGAAATAAGCTTTTTCTCTAAACTTCTCTGTAATAGTTTCTCATTTAAAATTCATACTTTTTGTCTGTGAGTTTCATTCTTCAAATTTCTTTAGACAAAGAATTTGGACCTCTGACAATAGAGTTTCAGTGACCCTTATGAGTCTGGGACTCTAGTTTTTGTGTTAAGGCAATGTAAGAGGTGAGATAAGAATCCATACATCACTCTCAAGGAGACCAGTTACTCCAATACCCTCTTAACTATCCAATGACCTACTTATTTTCAGTAGTCTCCATTCCACAATTATTCTACAACCTCTCAATAATGCATTGAGCTAGTAACCTAGACTTCATCACATAGGCTCTGGCAGACAGACACTTAACACTTAAACAATACAACACCTGAGTTTTTGGTCACAGTAACAAAAACCTGAGTTTGGGAGTGGGGGAATAACAAAAACTACAACAAAAAATATTTTGAGGTATGGTTTCAAGGTTTTGGACATGATCACTTGATTTCTTGTTTCTGGACCTGCATTTAAGCAGAACATCTTAGTATATAGTGTGGTGGACAATTCAGTACAAAAGAGCTGCTCACTTCATGGTTCTCAGGAAGCAGAGAAAGAAATAAGTAGGTTCCAGGGGACAGAATATATCTTCATGATCTAGTTTCTCCAAATAATTCTGATGTTCTAATTTCTGCCACCACAATATTTTCATCAAATTATGAATCCTTCAATGAATTAATCCACTGATAAAGTTAGCACCCCCATGACCCTTTAACCATAGCAGCACTGATCCATATGGCTGTGAATGATACGGTACTTCTATTAGCTACTCATGATGGAAGACTCACATAACATTTACTCAAACAGCAGATCTGGCAACTTCTATATGCAAATACAGTTATGCTACATCCTCATCTATGTCACCATCTTTTCATCTAATAACTTAGGCACTAATGCCTTATTCTAATGGTTATGGCCACTAAATATTTTGAACTTTTCTGACCCAAGAAACATGCTAGTATTAGATTTCCATATTCAATTTGATGATAAGCATGAACATATGACTTCCTCTGACAACTAAGTATCAGAATTTCATGTTAAATAAATATGTTGAATATGTGTTGTTATTAGGTGATTGCCTTAATATGTACTGTGTATTTTTGTTGTTCTATTTTCATGATAATTTGAATTTAAGGTTCAGAAAGAAATAAAGTTGAAGGATAAAGCTTCTCTCTTCATTTTCCTGGGGGAATGACATAGGGATAGAGTAGATCCTCAGTATGCATTGGATGTGTTTGGGCCTGAAAAAGCATGAAAAATGGACTAAGTTACATATAGATGGGGAACAGTGAACCTAAGATTTTCCTCACTCCTGCTCATTTAAGGAATGACAATGAAGCCATTTATGGAGAAGTTATCACTGGGTCTTACATCCTAGAAAATATAAAAATGCACTAATTTGACTAGAGAAATGGCTTGGGGGTTGAAGGTACTTGCTTGCAAAGGTAAATGACACTGATTTGAGACCCCAGTACTCACCTAAAGCCAGATGCACAAAGTGGTGCATGGGTCTGGACATTGTTTGCAGTGTTTGCAGGCCCTGGCACACTATACTTTCTCTCTCTCTCTCTCTCTCTCTCTCTCTCTCTCTCTCTCTCTCTCTCTCTCTCTCTCTCTCTCTCTCTCTCTCCTTCCCTCCCTCTTTCTCCATGTCTCTATTTCTCTCTGACCCTCTTTGTCTCAAATAAATTAAATATTTTTTTAAATGCAGTGATTATTTTGTTTTTTTAAACTTTAATATCTTTTATTGCTTATAGATAGATTTTTTATATATAGGTAGATGGATAGAGGTAATATCAACATGTCATAATATGCTATTTTTAAAAATTTTTTATCCATAATTAGATACACTTAATAAGCGAATAATGTGTTGATGTCTCAAATTCCCATATTTTCCTCTTCCCTGTCACTGATCAGTTGGATTTCTTCCTCCATGGGCAGTCTAGATCCATCCATGTGGTAAGGGGTTGTGAATATCCTAGGAGTCAACCTGGTTCCACCCCTCTTTGCATGTTGTTACTGAGGGTGGGCATGTCCCTGGATATTCTCCCCAACCATGCCTCTTACAATCTTTCAGCCCCCTCTTCTGCTCAGTTCCCTGAGTCATGGTGGGTGAGTATTAAGGCTGCTTTTTTATTGAGGTCTTAGGGGCCTCTGTGCTTCTGCTTGAGATTGTGTTTAAAATCATT
>PVHP010038175.1:0-16979 GCA_004024765.1 Zapus hudsonius | reverse complement strand
TGGCCGGGCTTGCCGGTTCGTGACAACTCACTGCCTCTGGCGAGCACGGTCCTCGATGGAAGCTTCCACTGGTGAGAATCGTGTGCTGGGAGGTATCTGCGGCTCAGAGTGTGACTGCAGCTTATGTCCACGACCTGGATCCCTGCTGAAAACCCTGACCCTTGTTACCCGAGGGACGTGGCATGTCTGCTAGTCAGCCCTGCTCTGTTTTTCTAAGTTGGCTTTTGTATGTCCCTAGTAGGATCCTTTGTTGAGAGAGCTTGCTTGAGCAAATGAACTCAGAGGACACTGGAGGGTAGAATGGAAGCTCTCTGAGAGAAAGGAAGCTGTGTGAGAAAGACAAAGTTGTGGTGATGAGAATGAAGGCTGGATGTGCTACACCTGAAACCCAGTCATCTCTTAATTTTCAGTGACTTGAGGTTGAAATTTCATTATTAACACCAATTTTTCTTAGCTCTCTACTCCAATACAGGGAAGACCACTGTGTGTTTATTGAACACTACACCTCACCCACAATGAGAATTAACATGGAGGCTGCCTGTATTCCTTTCATGTAAACAAATCACACACACACGTTCACCCACAAACACCACAAATGTTCCATACAATTCTCCAGGAGTCCCAAATGGGTCTCCCAAAGCCCAAGTCAAGGGGCTTCAAGACTGCATTCTACTTTTTCAGGCTGAAATTCTTCCCTCCGGCCCCCACTATCCCCCCCCCCTTCTCCACAGGCCCACATGGAATATGCTAAATCATCTCTTCACTATCCCAGGAAACTCCCTGAGTTAAGATACTCAAGAACATTGTTTATTATTTAAATTTCCTTTTATGGGGTCCAGAAGGAGGAGTTGGTTGCTACGGTAAGGTATAAATGTTTTTCTATTTTGATTGGCAGGCTTGGGCCTTTCTGCACTGCACATGTCCATACAGTGTCTCCTGGAAGTGTGTGGAACTTTATCATTCACTCATCTTTCTCATTCACCTTATGGGTTTATTCATATTCAATTTAGTAGGTAGCACCTTGGCACTGTGAGGTCAGGTAGTCCCCAGTCTTCATTCACTTGTCCATTCATCGCTTGCTCCTTTGCTTACCTGATTGTTCAGTCCTCACTCACTTGCTTGCTCACTCATTCATCCACTTATCTTCTCGTTCATGTGTTCACTCACTAGGTCACCCACCAGCTCACTCCCTTGTTCTGCATTCTTCCTTCACTCATTCACCTGCCATCTAGCCTCCAGTGAGCATCACTTACACTGAGCTCCTGGCCCTCCTGAGCAGTACACAGTGTCATGAAGGATGAGTATGAACCACATATGACATGAAGGTATCCAGTATTCGGTTCTTTTGCTCATTCTATGTGTCTCCTAGGCTAAGCACCTTGGTTAAGGCTAAACAATGAAGCTCACTAGGGGCCTCTGTACCCCACTGTCCTGGTGGCTAAGCTGATCATCGTAAGAGAAAGGGTTAGGGCCATTTTATGGATGCTCTGATACTTTGATTTTGGGGGGACTCCACCCACCCACCCCAATTTGAACAATAAAGCACACCATATCAAACATATTAAAGAAAGTTTATAACAAAGTTATTGCTGCGGTCAGCTTTCTAGTTGCTGCGCAGAAAAAACCCAAGCAAAAGCGGCTTATGAAGGAATGGGTTTATTTGGCTTATGGACTCCAGGGGAGACTCCATCCTGGCAGGGAAGATGATGGCATGAGCAGAGGGGTGGACATCACCCCTGCCACAGCACTGGAAATAGCAGCTGGAAGGTGTGCCAAACACTGGCAAGGGGAAGCTAGCTTATACTCTCATAAGCCCGCCCCCAACAACACAGCTCTAGCAAGGTTGTAATTCCCGAACTGCCATCAGTTGAGAATTGATCATTGAGAACACATTCATTTGTTTGTGGGGGACACCTGGATCAAACCATGACAGTTATATAAATTTATATAACTAATATATATCAACAAGTTCACTAATTGATATAATGTTGTATAGGCATCATCACCTTTGACTAATTGCTGACATGTAATTAGATGTATATATACTGCAAAGCACTTTATTCATATTTTATTTATTGTTTTATTTTTATGGCATTAGATATCCAATCTAGGGCCTTGTGTATGCTAGTAAAACACTCCATTATTGAGCTCTATGCTGACCCTTGAAGCAAGCAAGCATAGTAGGAGATAGCTTAGCAACAATGGATTCTGTATGGCTTAGGGTATAGGCAAAGGCGTGCGCGTGTACACACACACACACACACACACACACATACACACACGCCTCTTTGCTAACAATAAACCTAATAATCTGTCCCACCTGTATGGACCCATACGCACACCCTGTTTCAAATACTGCAATAGGTTGCTCCTTCCTAGCAACCCCTTGGTTACTCCCCTTTTGTGGTTAGTTTTTATTTAAACTCATCATGAAAACACACCTGGAATAGAGGCAGGGAGTGTATCTAGTTGGAACTAGTTTTGGGTTGATGTGCTATAAGATGAAAATGTTCACTAAATTAACTTTTAGAGAAAAATCCCTATTTAATATCTTATGCCTATGCATGTGACCAAAACCAGATTCATCATGGGAAAGGACATGTTCCATTCAGAAAAGCCAATATAACCCGACATTGTTAAAACAGAAAGCCATTTATGCCTCACCATTGGCCACCAACTCCTCCTGGATCTCATAACAGGAAACTGGAAACAATAAAGGATGCTCTAGAGTACTCTAGCTCAAGGAGCCCACTGCTCCCTTGCAGCGTGTCCAGCTTGCACTTTAACTTGGCTCTCTAATAATACTTCTTGCTGATTTGCTATTTGCATGCACTTTCTTGATTCTCTGAAAAAGATTCCAAGAGCCTGAAAATATTTAATCCAGGCAGACTCTGCAATGTCCAAAGGCTCTCCACACCCCTCATACTGGGGATAAAACCAAGGGCCTGTTCATGTTAGGTAGGCATTCCATGCACCTTAGTCTGGAGGTTTGAAGTTTTTTTTGAACATTTCAGAGACTATACTTGTTTTCCAAGTTTCAAATGTTTTATCAGGCCCTGTGTCTTCTGGCCCCCTCCTGGGAAAACAACCCTGGGATGTGTCCTTGAGTGGAAAGGCATATGGGGACCAGAAAGTACAGTCCTGCCTCTTCTACCTTATGTGACATTAGCAGGGTTCCTTTCCCTCCCTGATCCTCCAGTGCTCTCAGATCCTGTGACCCTCAAGCATCTCTTGGACCAGAGTGAGCCCCAGGGACTCTGATTTGTTGGTTTCTGTCTTTCATTGAGCTCCTTTTCTCGAACATGGAGTATAGCATTTTTTAAAGTGGTATGCCCCTGGGAGTGCTCCTAACCCTCAATTTTAGGACATGAGAAAACCTGTATAGAAGAAATGTGGGTGGAGAAAATTTGCTAGAATCTTCTTTCTCTTCTTGGCAAAAGGAAGATAAAAGGAGATAAAGTGCTGAGGTATGAGGATGAGGACTGCAAGCTTCCTCTTAGTCCAAGACATCCCTTGGTTCTTTACCCCAATGCAACTCTAGAATTGCAAAAGCCCTATGTAGCCAGGTGGGCCTGACCTGCCCTCTACACTGAGAGTGAATGGAACCCAGAGGTTCCTGAAGAAATGGAAAAGAAAGGCCAAAGGTGTCTCATCCATCCCACTGTGGAACCTGAGGGAGCCAATACCAGCCAGGGTAAAATTTGGGGGAGGGGGACCCAAAAGGGCTGTACAGGAGGCTTTTGGGACTTCCTGCCTGCTTTTACTCTTACTGGTCCAGTTAGGATTTGGGAGAGATGTTTGGAAAGGACATGCATGGGAAGGCACAGCCCTGGAAGACCGGCAGCACTCAGACCTATGTTGGGACAAGGGTCATGAGCCAGAGTCCAAGGTCATAGGGTGACCAGACCCAGATAGCTCAAAGAGAGGTTCAACATGGGATTCTTTTTCTTCTAAAGTGAGGCCCAGGCATGGAGTCAGGTTGATGGGGACAGACATATGACTTTGCTCTTGCTATTCTTTGATTGATTGCTGAAATAGTGCCAAATTTTCATGTGGGATGGGAGAGTCTCAGACACTGGAACACAGCAAGGACCTTCTTTTATGAGGCTCAAATTCCAGAGAGGGCAATGACTCCCTAGATGGTCAACAGTGCGCATAACTGCCCATAAGAGAAAAACAGGAATGAAAGAAGAATAATGGTGGAGTGAGTAGGTTAGACTTCAGAAAGGTAAATGAGGAGTGGTCTTTGAGGAATGAGAAGGAAGGAGATAGGTGCCTTAGTCCATTCTCTGATACTGTGGCAGAATACTCAAGTGATTTATGAAGAATAGGGGTTGATTTGGCTCATGGCTCTGTAGGTTGGGAAATCTGGGATCAGGTGGCCACACCTTGTGGCAGCCTCACACCAAATCATGACATGGTAGGAAAGTGGAGGAGCAGGGGAATGTGTGAGGAAGAGAGACGAGAAAGAAGGTTGATTTTGATTGATGACTTAATCCTTTCTATAGCCCCACCTCCCTATACCACCATAGTGCCAATCAAATTATGACTTGAATTTTGGAGAGAACAAAGCAAAGAGGCTACCTGCTGGTCAGGGCAGAGATATGCCTTATCTCCTCTAACATAGCCTGTTGGGATCACAGTTGCACAGTACAGAAACTATGGAAAAGTGTGCGTGGCCTCAGTGAAGAACACGTTTTTAGCATTCTGGGCTCAACCTTCAGAGGAATCCCTGTCTCAGCTGAGCATCCTGTCTACTTCCCAATACTCTGCCTGTTTCCTGGTTCTGCTCTGGGCTCAGCGGTAGGATCTACACTTTGACAAAATGGTGACTAACAAGAAGACAGATTTTAAAGGAGACTTGAGTACAGCAGCCTCTCATTTTAAAATGAAGAAAACCAGGTTCCAAAAGGGTAGGCAGTTTTATTTTTTCCAAATTTATGCAGCCAACCTGAAGCGAAGTTTCCTGAAGACATCCCCAGTGCTCTTTCTACTGCTGTGGTTAGAATCCCTCCAGTGGAATTTAAGGACACCCACAGGAATGTATCATTAACGGTATAAAGTGATGGAGGTTGGGAGTGAGGCATGCATGTGGAATGGATCTGGCCTATGAGTTGCATAGTATGACTGCTCGCACGTGGTAAGCCCTCCTGAGTGGTGTTCCTTTCTCTTTTGTTGCCTGGTTTGGGACATGATATCTGGGCTCTATGCTAAACCCCGGGCCCTCTACATTGTTGGAGTTTCCCCAAGTTTGCCAATGACTACATGTATACAGATGGGTGAATTGTACAACTTTATGCTTATCCACAAGAATGTGCTGGAGACACCAAATGAGGGAGCCTAGAGGGGCAAATAGCTTTTACTCACCCACCTTCATTATATGATCATGGATGTATTACACATGTGAGCATACATGTACACACACATCTGACTTTTCAAATTTGTGGATATGGTCAGGATATTGTAATGGAATGAGTCTTTTTTCCTTATACTTTAGCAAGATGAAAGCATTCCTCCAGGCCCACAGCTGCAGAGGTCTTCTCTAGCAGCAATACATGATCTTTAATTATATTGTGGAGGACAGGACTCTCTGCCTCAGGAATCTGCTTATTTGATAACTCAATTCTGTGGCTGGACCCCATTTATAAGAAGGAACTGCACACCCCACGGAAATACAGAATCCAATTAGGGCCAGGCTGTGTCATCTCTCATCTCTCATGCAGCCTTACATTGCTCCTGCCATCCCTTTCTCTTGGATGATATCTCCCTAAGGTCTGCAGAGCAACTTCCCACTTAACCTCTGGCTTGACCTGATCTTTATAACAGCCACACACTATGGGACTAAGGCTTGAGGGCACAGGGTCTTTGTGGTCCCAGGGCCTCAAGCACTCAAGACAATTCCAGGAGTGTAGTGAATGGGGGCATTCACCATCTCAAGTCCCAACTAGTCCTAGAGGTCCTGAGTACTTTCATACGTCATTCATCCAGAGAGCCTTTCAGTGTGAAGCCATGCAGATTGCTTTATGGTAACAAATATTGAGGTACAGAATGCTAGAATATCAGATGTGAAACTTTAACAACATATAAAGCAGACCCCATGTGGGTTGAATCATCTTTGTTCATACAAAAATGCAAATGTGTTATTAGGTAAAAGCTGCATGGCCACAGATCAAAAGTTTGTGGAGTGTTCTAGGATTCATACTCTCCTCCCAAAACCCAGCACTGTTGAGTCTTTGATGGATTAAATTTGTCCCACAGCTCAGCATCCCCACTCTATGAACTATTTAGATCAGCACCAGCAGACAGGCTTTGGTTTCTTTAAAACTGAGTCTCTAAGGATTCTGAGGTCTTAACTGAGCTGAGAGGGAAAGCCCATCATGTTCAACCAGCAAAGTGACCCTTAGCTTCAGGAGGGTGAGAGGTGGTACGTGTGTTACATGACTTTTACTTTGCAACCCAGCACCTTTAACTGCCGAGCCAGCTCTCTAGCCCCAACTAGCTATTTTGTGCCAGAACATCCTAAACTTGCTAAATAACTAGATCCAGAGGTCAAGTTGTTCCCAGTATATCAGGGATCATGGTCCAGCAGTGTGCCCAGAACAATGTGTGCCACTACAGGTGACACCTATGTAGGGGCCAGTATGTCATACCATCCAGCCACATGGACTTTGCAGCTGGACATTCCTAAGTTCAAATACTGCTTCTAGTGTTCACATTCTGGGTGACAGTGGTCAGTCACCTAAATTCTCTGAACTAAAGTGTCTTCACCTGTGAAATAAATATCTCTCACGCTGTGTGGCCATTAAATAACATTGGATTTTGAAGATGGAACATTTTCCAGTGCACTGTGTAATGTTGTGCCCCAGCCTAGCTGAGTTTAAGTTTAGTAACCTTGAACTAAGTTTTAGAAACAAGCAGGTTGTGGGACACACACCTTTAATTCTAGCACACCTGTGTCCCCTGAGGCAGAGGTGATAGAAGTGCTAATAAGCTTTGCTGCCTGAGTTCCTGTAGCTGCATTCCTGTTTCCTGAGCCCCCTTTGTGTAAGAGATAAGGCAATGCAACCCATCCCTAGATTGTATATAAGGCTGGATGTGAAAATAAAGTTTGAGATCTGCTTGGACACTTCTCCCGGCTGCGTGCGATTGTCCAGCCGCTGCGCTCACCTTTCCTCGATTAAGCCAGGTCTCCTGCTGGCCAGAGAGACAGGCTCATTTAGCAGGGGCCAGTGACCCGTGCGGTAACATCTGGAGAAGCACCCGACAGTGTAATATCACCATTATTGCAATGCCAGAACCAAAAATCGTATGTGAACACTGATACAAAAATCCTCAGTAAAATATCAGCATATTTGATAAGCAACAGGTGGAAATGATTATTCTCCATGATGAAATGAAATTTACTTTAGGAATGCAGGTTTGTTTAAGAAAATTAAAGTGATACCAAATAAAATCAAGGACAGCATCAAATAATCTCAACAGATATAGAAGGGAACTTGAAAATATCAATACCCTTTCATAATAAAAACACCCATCAAACTAGAGACAGAGAATTTCTAAAACCAGATGGGGGTATCTGAAAAAAGCTGCAGTTAACATTGTACGTAAGGGTGACAGACTACATGATTTTCTTCTAAGGCTAGGAAGAAAGAAAGGAGGTTTGTTGTCACCAGTCTTATTCAGCCTTTTATTGGAGGTCTGTGACAGGGCAAATATGTGTGTACAAACAGATAAACAGATGAGTTTTTAAATGGCACCTCATGCAGAAGAAACTTACATGATATTCACTGATGACATGGCTCAAGGAATTCATATAATATATGTAGTGGTTTGAATTAGCTGTTCCCCATAAACTCATGTGTCCTGAATGCTTGATCCCAGCTGATAGCAGTTTGGAGGTGGAGCCTTGCTAGTGGAAGTGTGTTGTTGAGGCAGACTTGGGGTTATTATAACTGGTTCCCCTTTGTAGAGTTCTACTCACTCTCCTGCCTCTGCTCATGCCTTATTTTCCCCTGCCATTATGGAGCTTCCCCTGGAGACTGTAAGCCAAAATAAAATCTTTCCTCCCATTAGCTGCTTTTGGTCAGGTGCTTTGTCCCAGCAGCAAGAATGTAACTGTAGCAATATCTGCTAGAACGAATCAAGTTCAGCACATGTGCAGAGACAAAATCAACATAAAAAGTCAACTGGTTTCTATAAAACAGCAGTGAACAATCTGAATATAAAACTAAGGAAATAGATTCAATGGACAATAATATAAAAAGGATTAAAATGCTTATGTATAGTCATGCATGGTGGCGCATGCCTTTAATCCCAACACTCGGGAGGCAGAGGTAGGAGGATTGCCGTGAGTTCAAGACCACCTTGAGACTACATAGTGAATTCCAGGTCAGCCTGGACTAGAGCGAGACCCTACCTCAAAAAACCAAAAAAAAAAATGCTTATGTATAAATTCAACAAAAGAAGTGTAAAACTTGTAAACTGAAAATCACAAAATACTTCTAATAGAAATGGAAGATGGTCCAAATAAATGGAAGACAGCTCATGTCTGTGGATTTGGACAACTTAATGTGGTTAAGATAGCAATGCTTTTCACATTGGTCCATAAGACAATGCAACCCCAGCCAAAAGATCACCTACTTTTCTTTTTATCAGAAACTTATATGGAAATACAATACTATTCAGTAATCACATTACTAGGCATTTATCAAAGGATTTATACACAAACAATACTACATACATTTGTTCAGAAAAGCTTATTGGTTCTACTGTTGTTGGTAGATATCTCCATACAACCAAATGCATAAATCTTTTCTTTTTCATGGTAGGGTCTTGCTCTAGCCCAGGCTGCCCTTGAACTCACAGTGCAATCCTCCTACCTCTGCTTCCCAAGTGCTGGGATTAAAGTCTGACACCACCATGCCCAGCTTGTGACTTTTAATCAGGAGCTTTGAGAGTCTTCTGTGTGTAGTATGTATAAATAGTTAATTTCTATGTATTTATGACACATTCATACATGTATATGAAACATTTTGATCACATTTCTCCAATTATCCTCGCTGTTCCCTCTCCCCTCCCACTAAAATTCTTATTATTGTATCCCATTCCTACTTTAATGCATTATGTTTTGCTTGTTTGACCCACTAATTTAGCCAAATTAGGGTTACTTGTATGTATGATCATGATCATGGTGGGAGGACATTTACTGAAGAATGGGAAATCCACCAGTAAAGGTCATGACACTCCTTTATTTACTTTTGATTGCTTGCCTTCTAGTTTTCCATTGCGTTAATATACCTTTCCATTTATTCATTCATCTCTTAATGGATATTTGGATTATTTGGGGGGTTAGCTTTTATGAATAAGATTCAGTTGATATTGCCATACAAATATCTTTAGAAATGATTTTTATTTATTTTGGATTAAAACTTCAAAAATATAATTGCTGAGTCATATAGTAAAGTATTTGTTTAACATTTGTAAGAAATTTACAATTTATAAAAATATGTTTGCATCATTTTGTTTTCTTACCAACAACATAAGATAAGCTTGTTTGAAATTTTGAAATGCACACACATTTTGTTTTCATACTGTCACTTTTAGATATTCCTTTGTGAAATGTTTGCTCTAGTCATTGGTCCTTAGACCTTTTATTATTGAGTTATGGAAATTCTAAACTATTCTGAAATAAGGGCCTTATTATTTATTTTATTTTATTTTATTTTTTTCAAGGTACAGTCTCACTCTAGACCAGGGTGACCTTGAACTCACTCTGTATTCTCAGGCTGGCCTTGAACTTAGAGTGATCCTCCAAACTCTGCCTCATGAGTGCTAGGATTAAAAGCCTGCACCACTGTGCCTGGCCAGGTCCCTTATTTTTATGTTTTAGGAATATTTTCTTCTAGTCTTTGATATACCTATTAATTTTCTTAAGATAAAGTCCATAATTTTAACGAGGTCCAGTTAATCAATGTTTTCTACTTTGTCTAAGAATTTTTTTCTAAACCAAAGGCTGAAGATGATAGCCTGAGTGTTATTGTAGAAAAGTCTTGGTTTGTTCAGCCAGGTTGGGAAGATCACTCAACAAGGGACAGAAATGGGTAGGGATCAACAAGCAGTCTTGAGACCTTATTGGAGAAATGGACTGTGAGGACATCTAATGCTTCGGAAACCTGGAGTCTGTGTACCTTTCCCCAACTTAATTGCTGAGGAGGGCCTGGGTTCTCCCTCCACAGCCTGGAGCCTTCTGTGGAGGAGCCAGTGGGAATCAGATCCAATGCCTGGTCATAATCAGCCGCTAGAGGGCTCTGTGAGAGCATGTTTCCAGGCCTATTTGGTGCCAGTCTACGCAGGGATGCAGTTCTTGGACTCTGACAGTGCAATGGTGACATTGGGGACAAAGGGAGGCTTTCCAATTCATGTACAGTTACATGGGGAGGTAAGGTGGTGAGTAATCTCAAGATACACAAAGAGCCTTCTCATTGATTGCATAGGACCAACATTTAATAATTTGAGAGAGAAGAGTTTGGGATGATGAACTCACATCAGTGAGGAACTACAGGAAGAAGAGCCAGGAGTAATTACGGGAAAGTCATAGCTCACAGGCAAACTACTCACTCCAACAGCAAGGCATTCTTAGAACGAAAGTTACTGAGTCTGAGAGAGGAAGACGTGGCTACAGAGTTAAGTAGACTATGGCCAGTCAATACTGAGTATGAGGCGCCTTGAATATTCAGGTCTGAGTGATAATGTTGGGAGTGTACCTTACAGTATATCACAGAGAAGGGCAAAGCGTAATCATCAAGCTGGTGGCCTTAGAAACCCATCAGAAGGTAGCTCAAGGGCCGGGCCCAGAATGAGGCAAGGGAAGACAGGAAGTCAAAGGGTAACAAGCTTCTGGGGCATCAGATATGCCCACCTTGACCCCAAATCATCACAGAGCTTGGAGTCCTACATTTGGCTATGTAAGCTCAGGTTCAGATCTATGACTCACAGAAGACTTTCAGGTATCCATCGTCTTGGTAACAGCTGAGGAAATTAGTGTCTGCTCCTTACTAAGAGGACAGAGGTGTGTTTGACATGGGTCACCTTTAAATAATTACAAAGACTTCCAAGATCAAATTCCTCCTGGGAGTTAACTCAGAACCACAAAATGCTAAACTGGGAGGTTGGTGGGACTGGTTGTGCTTAATGTTAGAGTTGGGTAATGGTTTTATGTCTAGGCTCCTGACTGTAGGTTCACCCATGGATATTCACCATATTGTTGCCAGAAATCACACTAATGCCCAGCTGAGATCCTCCCCTGCCCATCCCCTGGGAAGGCTCCCCATTGCCTTTAAAGGCTTCTCAGCCCTTAGAATGTGCCCTCCCTGACATTCTCTTGATGTCATTATCTTTGACTCTTTCAATTTGTGGGCATGAGCATACCATTCCATTAGCCTGTCTGGTACAGACCAGATCCCTTCTGCTGTTTGATTCCTTTTTCTTTTTCTTTTTCTTCCTGGAATGTTCTTGTCTGTCCTGTCTGCCTGATAAGCACTGAGACATTCTTTAGAACCGATTTATTCTTATGATACCTTACCTGGCTAGTCCCAAACTGGTGGCAGGTAAAATGCTTAATTGTGAGGAAAATATAGGTTGCTCACCACAAATTCATCCCTCCTTTTAATTTCTTCCTCAAAGGATCCTGGTTTTGTGTAAGTATTAACTCCTAGGAAGGTGAGTGTTCCCTGGCTCATGATAATCACCAGATAGGCCAGCATTCCAGTCCCATCCTACCCTGAGCATGAAACCAGGGCTGGGTGCATTTTCTGGTCATTGCCTTTCAGTCTCACTGGACTGGCTGTCTGGAGCGGCAAATTCTTTTCAAGGAACTTCAAAGGGAACTATTGCAGTGATTTGTTTCTCATTTAATGGCAGACTCCAAAACAGGGCCTGGGGTCATCTAGGTGTCAAAAGTTGAGAACAGCCACCTTGCCCCTTAGATCTGCCTCAGAATTGTCAGTAGGCTTGGCTGAGGACTCCTTTTACAGTGGAAGCTGGGTTCCATCCTCAGGGCTTGTTAGAATCAGAGACCATTGACCTAGGCTCATCACCTTACAAGATTTTTTGTCCTAATTCTGTACTTTTGTTTGTTTTGGGTTTTTTACACATGTTCATTGACTGTTATATGTTAGACACTGTTATGGTTTCTGTTCCACATAAACTCATGTCCAATGCCTGAATATCAGGTGATGGTTATTTTGGGATCTACCTGCAAGTTTAAGAGGCATACCTGGAGGAAGCAGACCACTTGGGATAGGTCCTTGCTAATATCATCCTATCTTTCCTTGCTTCCTGACTGTTATGACATGAGAAACCATTCTGCCAAATGCTTCCACCACCACAGCACTCTGCTCAATAACACAATGACAAATAATCATGTAGGGAACCCTCTGAAATCATGAGCCAAAATAAATCTTTCCTCCTTTTCAGGTATTTGGTAACAGTGATGAGAGAAGTAACTAATGCAGATACTGAATATTTAAAAATGAAAAAGTTTTTCCTTTCATGGTGCTCACAGCTTTTATGAACAAGAAAATGTCATCAGGGCAGTAAATCTGTATAACAGAGCTGCTAACAGGATAGCTTAAGCAGAAAAAAATCCTGAAATGCTATTGAAAGCTCATGCAGGAAGAAAACCATGTTTTATAAATTGTGCCAGACAAATCAGAAACTCAATCTTCTGGAACCTGTTTCATCACTTGTCTACCAGTAGATGTTACTGTGATGGAAGAAAACAAATTCAGCTCTTAGGAAGTCACAGATGGCCATAAACACATGTATACAAAAATACATGTATACATATTTTGCATGTATACAAAAATACATGGATACATATAGATACATACATACATACATATCAAAAGAAAGAATGTTTACATAATATCTTGTAAAAAGCTTCAAAGCAATAGCATGATGACAGACAAACCTCTTCATTTAAGTGCCACAGCAAGACCATGAGTAGAGAAACCTATGTCCATAGAGAAATCAGAGCTGGACAGAAGCTAAAATAGTTAAAAATAGATTCTAATTAGGGCTTGCATTGAAGGAAAAGAGATCTCACATAGATCATACTCAATTCTGGACACAGCAGAAGCAAAAAAAGACTGAGAACCAAGGATCGGGGTGGGGGTTAGAGGATAATTACCAAGGGGAATTATCAGGGGAAAGGTGACTCTGGCTAAAGCCACAGAACAGTATTCTTACTGAAAACAGACTGGGGTGGTCAGAAGTCAACTAGGAGAGGTGGGAGAGATGGAAGGGAAATTCTAGCTGAACTGATGTCACAGGATTGTTGCTCTAACTGCATTTGACAAGAAATACACAGGTGGACTTCAAAGAAACTTTATGAGCCTGACTACAGTTTGGCCAAGCAGATAATCCAACCATCTATTTTTCTCCTTTTCTGAAATTGCATTATTCAGTCTTGGAATTATTTTTTAAAATATAGATATGTAAAAAAGACCCACACAGAAATTGAAAATATGCTTTTTGGAATGTGGCTGTAAGATCAGAAGTGTCCCCAAAACTGGCTGAGTATGCTGCTAGTGTCCTGGCCAGGTTTCCTTCCTCAGACACCTTAAGAGTCACTTGATAACACCTAGTGGGACCTCCTCACAGGGAGGCTACATGACTCCTTCATATCTCCTTATCTCTGTTGTACTAAGAGCATGTCTTCTCTAGTCTGAGGTGACTCCTGTTTCTTCCCTGTCCCAGTATCCTATTCTCAGAGTTAGTACTATCCATTCTGTTCCATGAGGAGTGATGAATAGCTTCATGATTCTGCTAAAGTATTCTTTTTTGAGGTACAAATTTGGACATGGAATTTCCTTGACCAAAGCTTCTTTAGAAGTTCCTATGTGGCCATATGAAGTTTTTCTTGGGGGATAGGCTGAATGAATCATGCTCCTGGTAAGCTGGCAGTGGGCATAGGGTTACAGGTTGAATGAGTCCTAAGTTGTCTTTCTAAACCACTTTGGCAAAAAGCAGCTATTGGCCACATAGTGACTCATCATTGAAAGGAAGTTGGGTACAGAATTTGAATTAAAATTTGAATTAAATATTATATTAAATATATCTCAGTTAGGGTGACTGGGCCCCTGAAAGTAATGTGAGGAATGTCTTTGAACCTGCCCTTTTACCTTGTAGTCTCCACTTTGGTAGAGATGAAAAGATGAAAGGAGTTCCCTAGACCAGTTTTTCATGAACAACCTGAGCCCCTCCTGGGAGGGAGTTCCCCTTTCCTAGAATTTAATTCTGATCCTGGCATTGTGGCTGGTTAAGCTCAACCCCAAAACTTGGTATCATGGCATCATCTTCCTGAGCTAGCCCCTAGCCCAGACCAATCAGCCCTCATTCTGTCTCACCTAAGCCTGAAGGTAGAGCCCACAATAAGGTTATAAATAGATGCTCTCTTGGCTGCCTGATCTTCCAGGTCCTGGTAGATCTTCCTTCATCTCAGCCCAGCTAGAAAGGAAGGAAGGAAGGAAGGAAGGAAGGAAGGAAGGAAAGAAAGAAAGAAAAAGAAAGAAAGAAAGAAAGAAAAAAAAAGTTACTCAGTGTGCCCAGGTCCAGGTGACATACCTGGCCATGGTTGTTATACATTGCTGGGAAACTCCTCAATACTTTGGCATTATGGATTGCGTGTTTGTGGTTGAGGCCCCAAAGCCCCTTTAGGGAAGTGGTTAGGATTAGGTGAGGTCTGGGCAGGGGTGTGACTCATGATGGGATTAATGACATAGAAGAGAGAAAGAGAGGGCTCTTTTCCTCTGGGGTTGAGGCATGGAGGACAAGTCATGTAATGGCATATGGAGAAGGCAGAGTCTTCAAGATGAGAAAACAGTCTCTATAAGCAACTGAACAGGCCCCACCTTGCATTTGGATTTTCCAACATTCAGAGCTGTGAGGAAAAAGTGAGTGTTGTTCACAAGGTTCAACTATGTGTGGCATTTTGTTCTGGAAGGTTTTAGCAGACTAACACACATTGGTATGTAGCTTTCAGTGACTCTTCCCAGCCCCCCTCCCCAACTTCCCCTGGGTCCCATTTACAACCCTATAACCAGGCCTGCCCCTGGGGGTCTCTGGAGCTCATTCCAGCCCTACAGACAGTACCCTCTCCTGTGAGTGGACTGTGCTTCTCGGTTGTTGCATACCGTGAGACCACAGTATTAAAAGACAGACTCTCAATTCTTTTTTTATTTTAATTTTTTATTATCCATAATTAGATACTCTTAATAAGGGAATAATGTGTTGATGTCTCCAATTCCCCTATTTCCCTCTTCCCTGTCCCCCTGTTCAGTTGGATTTCCTCCTCCCTGTGCAGTCTGGATCAGTCCATAGGGTAGAGAGTTGTGAATAGCCTAGGAATCAACCCAATTCCACCCCCCTTTGCATGTTGTTACTGAGGGGAGCAATGTCTCTGGATATTCTCCCCCACCATGGCTCTTACAATCTTTCCGCCCCCTCTTCCACTCAGTTCCCTGAGTCATAGTGGGTTAGTATGAAGGTGGATTTATTGTTGAGGCCTTAGGGGCCTCTGTACTTCTGCTTGAGGTTGTGTTGAAAATCGTTGGTGTCTTTTTTGCTGGCTCATCCTGGGTTGATCGATTGGCTGTGGTTATAGGTCTCTTGCTTATCCCATCACTGCCTGCGAGGTTCCATGTGGTCCTCCATAGTAGGTCTGGGGTGGTTCATCCCTTGCCAGGATGTCAGCTATCGATCTGTGGCTCATTGGTAGGGTTGGAAGAGCCACAGCTCTCTCAGAGCCATCTGAAAAAATACAAACAGAATCTCCATCAGAGAGTGAGATCAGTATAGGTTAATTGAGACACACATTCCTGAAATGGCTAGATTCTATTGTTAGTAGCTTTTTGTAAATCACTTGTAAAGTGAATTTCTCTTTGGGGTCCCAAGATTTTGGTTCCCAATGTATTTCACCCTGAAATCCCAGTTCCAGTCAAGGACTCCCCTTCACTGAGTGGATTTCTTGGCCGAATTAACAGCTGTTGATTGCCGTCCCCAGGCTTTGGCTTTTCCATTGCACAAGTGCTCCCTTCATGGTTCACTGTTCTCTCCCAGAAGGCAGTGTGTTCAGCTTACTCATGGTGGCAGACTGCATTGCATGCCTGTGGTCTCTGTTTACTCCAGCTGTCATTGACAAGTTTCCCCTGGCACCTTATGCAGTGCCTTCCAGCACTGCACTAGCTACCATCTGGGGACTGGTTACCATTCTGGACCTCATAGGTTCTCTCGGTGCTGATAGATGGCTTTCTGTGGTTCTTCAGCAACAGGATCTTGCCTCAGGCTATGTGGCTGGGATCGGTTTTTCATAGACTTAGACACTTTCCCCTTCCATTCTCGGCTCCGCTTGCCAGATGGTGCCCACTCCATGCCCTCCCCCCCACATATTTCTTATTCCTCTTTCCCAAACTCTCACTTCTGACTGGTTTGCGTAGAGTTTACTGTTATCCTGGTTAGGAACCAACTATGAAGGATAATATGCAGCGTTCGACACTCTGTTCTTTTGAGAGTTCCCTTAGTAAGATCTGCTCAGAGTCAGACCATTTTTTTCCTAATTTTTTTATTTTAATATATACATATATTTATTGACCATAATGAGTTACATTGTTAAGTGGGCAAACAATGAGTTGTTATTCCCAATTCCCCAATGCTCCCCCTCCCCAACCCCAATCAGCTGGATATCCTCTTCTGTGGGTTGTCTGGATCAGTCCTTGTGGCAGGGGACCATGGATAGCCTAGTGCTCAGCCTGGTTCTCCTGGCCCAAGTGTGTTGTTACTGAGGGGTGCCATGCCTCTGGATAGTCTCCCCCACCACGGCTCTCACAGTCTTTCTGCCCCCTCTTCCACTCAGTTCCCTGAGTCGTGGTGGGTGAGTATTAAGGCTGCTTTAGTTCCCTTGTTTTTTTTTTTTTTTTTTG
>PVHP010038174.1:0-17002 GCA_004024765.1 Zapus hudsonius | reverse complement strand
CCTGGGGTCCCGCCGCTCAGAGGACCTGGGGTCCCCGCCGCTCTGAGGACCTGGGGTCCTGGGGAGCCCGCGCTCAGAGGACCTGGGGTCCTGGGGTCCCGCCGCTCAGAGGACCTGGGGAGCCCGCGCTCAGAGGACCTGGGGTCCCCGCCGCCTGCAGCGTCCAGACCCCGGCCGCAGGGACACCCCGTCGTCCCTTGGAACCAGGAGCCCCACGAGCTCCGTGTCCATCCCCCCTCCGGGCCCCAAGCACACCTCGGTCCACGAGCCCCCTCGCCCCCGACGGCCGGAAAGGACCTGGGCACCTGCTGTCCGCACGCCGGGCTGGGCGCCAGCCTTTTCCCGCCTCCCTCGGCCACCGGCACCGAGCGCTCAGGAAGTCCTCGGAGGGCCCGTCCCCGCAGCGGCCAGCCAAGCCCCCTCCCACTAGCGGAATCCTGGGGGAGCCGGGAGCCCCGCCACAACCCGCTTTCTCATTCAAATCCACGCTCGCGCGGCCGCCCCCTCCCTCCCTCCCTCCCTCGCTCGCTCGCAGCCGCGGCTCCGGGGAAACCAGGAACTGGAGCGCGGGAGACTGGACCGGAGCGCCCGAGGTTGGGCCTGGACCCTTGGCCTCTACACCCTCTAGAGGAACCCCTGGTGGGGAAATCTTTCCCCAGCCCCTCCCTCAAGTTACAAGGACTCCCGTATTCAGGGAAATCCCCTTAGTGCTCAGTGTGGGTCTGTAGTCTTGAAATCCTGGGGGTGGGTGGGATCTGTGCCCCCTGCACAAAATTGTATGAACCACTTCTGTCTAAAACCATCCATCCTATTTCTCTACTGGTTTTTTTTTTTCATTTTTAAAAAACACATTCGTGCTGGTAAATTAAGGTGTTCCATTTTGTGTACAGTACCAGTGTGAGTGCAGGTGATCCCAGTCTTCCTAAAGCCACTCCTCGCCATTAACAAGTCAATTAATCAGATCAGTTCGGTGGCAGAGGACAGCCCGCACAGAGCAGGAACTCTGTTTTTGTGAGAGCGAATCTACTGAGCGAACAGACAAGAAAGAGGACCAGAGTGGGGCAGATGCCTAAACGGAGATGCGGTGCTTCTGCTGGAATTCCAGGATTTTCGTTTATCAGCCTCCATTCAACCTGCCCTATTGTTAGTCCAACCCATGGACCTCGAATCCTCAAGAAGGGACTTGAGGGCTCTGCTCCTCACTCACCTTTCTATTTAAAAGTTTTCCTCCAATAAGAAACTCCTAGGAAAACTGGCAGCACAGGGTTGGCAGGGATTTTCTGGGTTTAGTGACAACATAAACCAAAGTCACTTTCTTTTTACTTGCATAAATTTGCTCAGGAAGTAAGCCTGAGATGGGGGGGGGGGCTGACTGCATGTCTACTTGGACCAACAGTGTGTGTGTTGAAGGGGAGGGGGGATGGCACTCTGACCTCTCAGTGCCAGATCTAGGATTTCACCTTTTCATCCCACTTAGCTGATACCATAGAAACAACCCATTTGTATTAGTCAATTCAACAGAGGCAATTACAATGTCCCAGCAAAGCACCATGGGCAAGAAGAAACTTTATCCTGAAAGCAACCTTGGACTCTCAGAAAGAAAAGAAACAAGAAAAGTAAAAACAAAACACAATAACCACATGAATTGCTTCCTGCCAAAGTATATGGGGGGGATCAATTTAGTAAAGAAAAGACACAGTCTTTTGATTCCATAGGGAGGACATTTTTTTCCTCCTCCTCCCCCTCCTTTTCTCCTGCTTCTCCTCAACAAATATCCACTTTATAAGAATGTAAGTAGGACCAAGGGTGTAGTTGCAATAATCTTTTGTTTCTCCCTTCCTTCCTTCCTTTCTTCCTTCCTTCTTTTCTTCCTTCTTTCCTCTCTCTCTCTCTCTCTCTCTCTCTCTCTCTCTCTCTCTCTCTCTCTCTCTCTCTCTCTCTCTCTCTCTCTCAACAGGGTCTCCTATAGTTCAGGCTGGTATCAAATTCACTTACTATGTAACCAAGAACCTTCTTTCTCCTCCTCCCAAGTGCTAGGATTACAGGTGTCTTTTAATCTAGCCTTTCCAAGTCTTTGTAATAAACACTATTAAAGAAAACTAACTGGCTGGGCACTGTGACCCATGCTTGTATTTTCTACCACTCAGGAGACTGAGGCAGAAGGACTGTTGTGAGCTGAGTTTAAAGCTAGTTTGAGATACATAGTTCCAGGCTGGCCTGGACTACAGAGTGGTACACTGGTTCAAAGAGAGTGGGGAGGGGAAGAGGAGGTAAGGAGGTAAGAAAGAATGGAAAGAGGAAGAAAAGAAAGAAAAAAGGAAGGAAGAAGAGAGAAAAAAGGAAGAGAAAGAAACTAACCCTCTGACTATGAGATACTCTTTTCTAAATTTTCAGGACAGAAAGAACTGTTTTGCATGCTTGTGATAATCAGAGTTCAGAACAACCGGACTTCATGTTTAAATCATCCTCTCCCGCCCCCATCTTAACCCTCTTTCCTAACAGTGGCTAGTAAAGAATCTCTTCTGGTTACATAAACCCTTCCATGGTACCAGAGTCAATTGAAAAACAAAACAATAGCACCTTCCTACACTGGCTAAAGAGGAATTTGAGGAAATGAGACCCACATTCAACTTCTTTTAGACAAGCATGCTCTATGGTAAAATACTTTCCTAAATGGTCTCCTTCTCATAGAAGTTATAGTTTGGGAAGAAGGATTTTTCCAAGTGTAAGAGTCTCCCACTGATAGCTCAGTTCACTCCAACTGAGCAGTCTGGAATTGAATCTCCCAGCTACCACCTGCAAGAGAACCTCAACTTTACAGCTCTCACTGAAAAGCTCCTTAGATTTAATGTTCTCCCAGCAGCAAAAAGGCTAAGAAGATTTTCTTAGATAAAGTGTTTTTCCACCCCTATGCACTCACACACTCTGAGAGATACCTCTCATTGACTACACTGGCAAGTTTCTGCCAGATCTCCCTTTCAAATAGTTGCCATATTGCTACATTACACCTCTGCCTTGATTATCGGGACCACAGAAGATCCTTTAAGCAATGCCAGATACATGGTAAGATGATTGATGTACCTCACAATGAGCCTGCTGTGCTTTACACCTTAGAGGGTTTTTAAAGGAAACTGAACCAGGAATTGTGTTGCAAGATCTTTCTAGATGTGAAAAAAATGTGCTTTTTATTGTTTTTTTTAATTGTCAGTCTAATCCTATTTGGTGGTGTACACCTGTAATCTCAGCCTTCTAGAAGCCAAGGTAGAATGATCACCATGAGGTCAAGGCCAGCCTGGAGCTACAAAGTGAGTTCCAACTTGACCTGGGTTAGAGTGACACCCAATATTGAAGAAAGCAAAGAAACAACAACAACAACAAAAAGCCCTATTTAAGATACTACAACTTAACCAATAATTGTATGTTATGTCCATGAGCAAGAGAATGAAAGAGATAAATCATGCCCATATTTTAATCAATGCATCAGGAAGTCAAGGAGACAATGACCAAAGACATTATAGGGAGAAGGCACATATTCAAACACATATTTCTTCAGCATTTCCCATGCCAAGCCCTGGTCTAAGTGGTCAGTCCTAGCTGAAATATAGATAAACTTTGGAATGAAAAAACACGACCTGTCCTTACGGCCCTAGTTTTGTGTTGGTCAAGACTTTCAACAAACAAACAATAATAAAAAATCCCATATCAAACATCCCAATAGGAGAAGCATATTTCCCTTGCATGTTTCCAACTGTCATGCTGAGCTGGACATGGGAGGAAAGAAATATGAATAGAAAAGCTTACCTGTGGAAGAATTGTTTTGCGTTTTTCACTGTCAGAGTGTTCATACATCTACAAAAGTAAAATCGTATAAAGAAACATTATGAATTAGTTACCCAATAACAGCAATTGTTAGTATTTTGCCAACTTTATCCAAAATTTTGTTGAAATCACATAATAGTTAAATACATGCATTTGTGTATTTACGTATGTTTGCAGTTTTGCTATCTTGATTATTGAAAGAAATGTATATTTTCAACATAACTAAATAAGACCAATGGTCTGAAGCTCAGCAAAATGCCTGGTACAAAGTAAAGCTCTCAAAATGGCAACAACTTTTTTAGTTATTGCCAACTTATTTAAGTCTTTTAAATAATAACAAAGTCTGTATATTGAAATACTGGACATATAGAAAAGAACTTTAAGGGATCTACTTTTGAAGTGCTGTTCATGTTTTCTATAACAAGCCCAGACTATATTTTACTATTTTTATATGGAAATGTCAAAAATAGTATAAACAAATACATATTTCATCTTAAAAATAAAAAATTTGGGTCAAATTATTTGTCATGCTGAGAAGTAAGCATAGACTAGATATCAGGATTCTAACCTTTAAGCTCCTCATTTTTATAAGCAAGCACGTTGAACTGGTGAACGATCTCCCCAGCAAGAGTCCCTATTTTTATATCTTGGCAACATATTTCATCCTGTGAATGCTGGAAAATGGGAAAATAGTAGGTTGTATTTTTATTAAATCCATCAATTGAACTGTGATTATCTTAATCCTCATGGGATTGTAGTTACAAAAATAGAATATTTAAAAGGCAGAAAAAAAATCACTAAAGTAAACTTTTCCCATTTTCTATGTTCCTCTCACTTTTTTTTTCTTTTTCCTTAGTGTAGGGACTGAAGTATTTTAGAGGAAATAAAAAACATGCTAATTAAGCACTCTACCACTGAACCTGAGATGAATGCCATTTTACATCTCGCATGCTTACACAATGTTCTTTTGGATCATTTAAGGAAAATTGATCTTCATCATGGGATTTGGAGGGAGTTGATAAGAAAAATGATTTCTAGCCAAAAATGATAGTCCACTTTAGTCATTCATTCACTAATTTTTTTGGAGGGGGGAGTCTTGGCTTAAAAATGAAAATTTTCTGGGGCTGGAGAGATGGCCTAGCGGTTAAGGCACTTGCCTCCAGTGCCTAAGGCCCCGGGTTCAATTCCCCAGGTCCCACATAAGCCAGACCCACATGGTAGTGACCCTGGTGTTTTCTCTCTCTCTCTCTCTCTCTCTCTCTCTCTCTCTCTCTCTCTCTCTCTCTCTCTCTCTCTCTCTCTCTCTCTCTCCACAATAAAAAAAAGAAAATTTTCTGAAAACTAAAAAAAAAAATAATACTAATTTTTTGGTTAGCATATAGGTTAAACATATGCTTCATTATGGCATTTTCATGCATGTGTCCTTGTATTTTTTCTAGTTTATTCTCCCCAACCCCTCTCACTGCCCTCCTCCATTCTTCCTGGCTCCTTCTCCCTGGATCCCTTCCTTCACCCAGATACCTCTCCTGCTTTCTTATCATATTTAAAGTGCTCTCAATATGAGCAAGACACTGGAATAAGTGTTGTGAAGGGAGAAAATATTATCTAAAATTCAATAAGTATGATTTAAAAATAAGAATGTGCCAAGTGTTAAAAGAGATATAGTATCAACCTGACCTGACCATCCAGGTGTTTAGTGAAGCCATGACTGCAGCTAGAAAAAGAAATAAGCAGTAGATGTCTGTCAACAAATAAAGACTTGGAATATACATAATGGAATTTCATTCTGTTATAGAGAAAAATGAAATTATTAAATTCACAGGAAATTGGATATATCTAGAAAATATCCTAAGTGAGTAAAGCTTCTTTTTGCAGATGGTGGTTATTAGTGGGAAAATCCAAGACTCATCAAAATGATAACAAGTGACAGTTTAGTGATTTGCACTGGATGAGACACTACCACACCCAAAAGGGCTTATGGACCACTGCAGAGAGGTGGTGGAAATAATATTAATGCTGATCGCACTGCTAGCTAGAGAACCTTCTCTTTGAATATGGCTATGGATATGAGGAGCCTCAAAACTCATGAAAGTGCTGAAAACAAGAGGCTATTGAGAGCTCAGTACTAGATGAGGTATCTTTATCACATCCTCCAAGGCTCAGAGAACATCTTGGAAGAGTGGAAAGAAAATATGAGAGAGCATAGCAAGGAGCATCATGAGGCATTATCCTCCCAACATGAAGTGACAAGTGCTTTGATGAATGTTGTTACTTCCACAAGACCAGAAAAATAATTGAATCCATAAACACTCTTACATAGATTATGGATTAAGGCAAAAAGAATGAGACATCCAAATAGAAGAAAGACAACTTGGGAAGAGGAGACAGTTCAGCTGAAGAGGGAGTGGAAAGGGAACCAAAGAGAGTAATGGAAGTAGAGTATGATCAAATCACACTTTGGTTATGTATTAAAATTACAGTTAGCATTACCGTTAGGGTTAGGGTTTTAGGGTTAGAGTTAGGGTTTAGGGTTTAAGGTTTAGGGGTTAGGGTTAAGGCTAGGGGGTTAGAGTTAGGGTTAGGGTTGGGGTTGGGGTTGATGTTAGAGATAGATTTAGGGTTTGGGTTATGGATTAGTGTTTGGTCCTCAGTCCAAACCTAAGCATCTCCCCCCCCCTCTCTCTTTCACACACACACACACACACACACACACACACACACACACAGTGCTTGCTCAGGAGATTCACCTCACAGGAGACTGCAATGGCAGTTTGACTGTTCTGTACTGGAAGGTAACAGCTTGTTCCCACCCTCAGTTCACACACAGGAACAGTTGAGGGCAGAACCTGTGTGCCAGAAGCTGGCTGCAGGAAGCAAAGGAAGAACGGGTAGCAGCAAGGGCAGAAACAGACTTTGGGTTGCATGTTTCCGAGTCAAGGCATTTAGCACTGACTGAAAGTTCCAAACAGGGTTAGGCAAGTCGGTGCCCAACCATCCCTCCCAGAGTTAGAGAACTCCACCTACTTTTATTTGAGCCCCATCATTCTCCACACCCCTGGGCCTCATCCACTCTGTCAGGGCACGGTTTGAGCCCTCTCAGCCTGGAGGCACCTGCGTTCCTCCAGCTCCTTCTCTGCTTTCCCAGACTTGCTCCACTCGGCACGGTAGCCCTGGGATAGATGGGAAAGACAGACCCGGGTCGTGTCATCTCAGAAGGGCTGAGTCAACAAAGTGGCTCTCCCGAAACTCCTGGAGAAGGGCAGGCGGGCACAGGCGTGGGCGGCCTTGGACCTCTGGGACCAGCTGAGGTGGGAGCTCTGGGGTGGCGGCCAGAGGCTTGGCTGGGGAAAGCCGGGCTTCAGAGCAGCGTTGGGACCAGGACTGGGCAGGTCTTTGTGTGGACAACCTTGAGAACCCGAAGGCTTGAAAGGCCATACGCCTGATAGGAGAGGCGTGGCACCTCGGCCTGTTTGGTGAGTCCAGCTTCTCTTCTTTCTTTAGAGTCGTCCATTCTGTGCTGACTTGGGAATGCGGAGGTGCTTTAGAAAGTTCTAGGCTTCCTATGAGGACTTGTTCTGGACAGGACACTAAAGGCTCAGAGATAGTGTTGGGCAGAAAGTAGCACCAAAGCATTGATATTAGGCTGTGAAAGGGCCCATCTTCAGTTTGCAAACCATCATCCCCGCAGGCAAGCTCTCACTCTAGCCCTGCCTGACCCTGGATCTCTGCGTTCCCAGGCTGGCCTCAATCTCACAGCAGTCCCTCGTGCTGGGATTAAAGGCATGTGCCACCATGCCGGGTTTAAACAGGTCAAATGCTGCTGAACGGAGGAAGTGAAAGAAACTTGAGCTGATCGGAAATGCATATTAAAGGATATTAGGAAGCAGGAATTTTTTGGGGTTACTTGAGTTTTCAAAAATGTCGGCTTGTTCTGATAGTGCAACCATGTCCAAGTTATAGTTAACAGAATAATTTACCCCTTACATCTATTTCAGGATCATAAACTATTTTGCTTCACCTTAAAAACTCATCAAGGAGTTAGGGCCAAAGTGTAACTTTAAACTTGCTGTGGCAAAAATCAATTGCTGCTATTAACAATTAAAAATGGCAGTGGGGAGCATCACAGTGTTGCCAGACAGCTCTGTGAACTGAGGAGTCTCAAGTGCAGCTGGCACTCACCACAGGCTGAGTCACAGTGAAGTCGTTGATTAGGACAGAGGACAGACTCTTGAGGAGAGTCAGGTGTGGAGGTTAGGGCTAGGGTCAGCAGCTGCATCCGTGTTTTTAAGGAGCTTTTGGAGTTATGTTGTTTAAAGGAGGTGAGCTACCCTAAGGTTGAGGGAGAGAAGAGAGTGTGTTGGTTTACTCATTTCCTTATAAAAAAAAGTCTTATTGGGCTGGAGAGATGGCTCAGTGGGAGCATTTGCCTGCAAAACCTGATGATCTGGGTTCTATTCCACAGTACCCAAATAAAGCCATATACACAAAGTGGTACATGCATCTGGAGTTCCTTTGCCGTGGCTATTTCTCTTCTATTGTGATGTCATCATCTTTTCCCCTCCTATTATGTAGGTATTGTGTAGGTAGCTTCAGCCGCAGTAAGATAATGAATATTAAGGCTACTTTGTTACAACTTATATTCTAAAGGTTAGCTTTTTATCATATAGAGTATGCTAGGGGTTGCTAACATTGCATTAGTAAACTTGCAGCAATCTTGTTATGTAAGTTGAATTACATTTGAATTATTATTGAGTCGTTAAGAAAATGGCAGAAATGATGAATGTATTAACAATGGTTCATCAAGTTGAATTTTAAAGCCTGAATATAGTTAAAAATTGGAGAGTTCAAAATACTCAAATACTTGATAATGTATTTTTAGCTTAAAAAATCTGAATACTGTCACAATAAATTATATGATAGAAGATATACTGAGGGCTTATAGAAACAGATATACTTCCAAGATACCTAAATTTTTGGCTCTAAGTATTTTGTAGGAGTTAATAATTGATTGTTTTCATTATTATTTTTTCTAAATGAGAGTATCTATGAAATAATACAATTCAACAATCACCTGAGATGTGGAGAATAGAGAACATTGGAAGATGCTTGTGGTCAAGTGTTGGGATCCAAAAGTTTAGAAAAAATATGAAAGTTAGGTCACATAGAAGTGATTTACTGCTGAATAAAACTCCTTTGCATCTTTTCATATCTTCTTAGGATCATAAGGAAACTTCTAGATGGGTGCCTTTGCACTTCTACTAAAAGATGTCTTAAAAGAAAAAAGAGAAAGAAAAAAAAGATGTCTTAGTTCTAAGAAAAAGGATGCCCTTCCCAGGGAGGGACTCTGTTTGTTTTTGGGAAAACAAATATAGGGAATTAGGCAAGAGATATGGATAAGCCTGGTCCTTCTCTGACGTATAGCAAAGTGGAGACTGGAAGAGCAGGCCCAAGAACATTTCTGCTTTTTATTTGGGGGGCCAGTTAGCCTAACCTGCATCAGTAGCCTTAAGAAGAGGTTTTTTGTTGTTGTTGCTTTGACACAAAATCTGAATTTGCTCAATTTTCCAACCAGTGTTAGAGGTGACAGGAACACATTTAAATGTTGTTTTCCCTTCCTGTTTCTCTTCATCCCTTAGTTATTCTTAATGGGAATAAGTTTGCCATAGCAGGAAGAATGAATGTTAGGGATCCACCCTGATGAACTCCATGTTGCCATGTGCTTGGGATGAGAGCCATGTGTTTGCAGCACCTCCTTCCTAGCTGTGCAGAGAGCATCAAAGCTTTCACTGAGACTTGATCCCATGGGCCTTGATGTCTTCCCCTGATTTCTTATAAAACCACTGGCTTTCCTGGTGTTAATTGCATTTTTTCCTGTTGTGAATGAGGATGAACTTGGGGTTTAAAAAATCTTTAGATCCTGATGATACCTCAGGTTTCAAAGAGTAACAACTAAAAGAAGCCTCTAAACATAATATAGGCTGTTAGATTGCTAAAAGACATTTAATGATGATAATTTATTTCTCTCACTCTCTTTTAGTGCTTTTTTTGTCATTAGTGCATTTTTTGTCAATTGTATTTATTTCTCTCATTTGTCTCTGTTTATTCTGTGTAATTCTATGAACATCATTGACATTTGTTAAAATGAAATAGAATATACAGTGATAATGTTGGAATTTCAAAAGTTTAGATGATTATATTGTCCTGTCTACCTGAATATTTCCAAAAAGAATAGAGTCTTCTCACAAGGCATCCCTTTATAGACAACATGATATGCATTGATTCTTATTTTCATAATTTTGATTATTTAGTGAAATACTATATAATGTATTCCAAAGTTCAAATGTATTCACAAGTTAATTACTGCCATATTTTTTGACCTGGAACCTATATATTTTACCATAATTTTAAACATTTATATTATATACTTTAGCATATAGCAATGTTTTACAGTCTAGATCATGTAACTGTAACTTATTGTCATTTCAAATTAGTATATCAGTCTGAAATCTGACTAAAATTGGGTATTATCACTTTTACTGTATGTGTGGATTTCAAAACATTCTCTTACTTATTCATACAAAAATATGTACTTCATAAATCTCTACCTATTTTTGATAGAACAATATGTACATATGCCTTTATTAATTTATGGTGTTTCCCCCTTGAAAAGTTTAATTTGGCTAATGAGATACTTTACTGTTTCATAACATGTTCTACAATATATACACACACACTCATATATATATATATGTTTTATATGTTATATATATGTTATATACCTCAGCTGCCTTCATTCCTTCAATAGTCACTGTTGCAGTCAGCTTTCTAGTTGCTGCGTAGAAAGAACACAAGCAAAAGCGGATTATGGAGGAATGGGTTTATTTGGTTTACGGACTTGGGGGGGAGACTCCATCCTGGCAGGGAAGACGATGGCATGAGCAGAGGGGTGGACATCACCTCTGCCACAGCACTGCAAACAGCAGCAGGAAGGTGTGCCAAGTACTGGCAAGGGGAAGCTGACTTATAACCCCCATAAGCCCACCCCCAACAACACAGCTCCTCAAGGTTGTAAAATCCAAACTGCCATCAGCTGAGGATCAATTACCAGAACACATTCATTTGTTTGTGGGGGACACCTGGATCAAACCATGACAGTCACCCATCTCAATTCCTATGTACAACTTTACCTTTATTAGGATATCCTTGGCTGACCACTTCATCTGTCACAGGATAACACACTTTGTAGACCTTTTTATTTTTAGATTTTACAAAACAAAATTTATTTGTATAAAATGTTTAACACAGACAGGTATTTTTGAGTCAATTCCTTTTTGAGTCCATTGTCTTGTAGAATACATATTGACAGTGAAACAGTTCAAAAAATGTAATGGCTATCTACAAAACAATTAATTTTCATTGTATTAATCACCCACATACCTTACGTGTATACACACACACACACATGAAATAAAATTACAAATTTTCAAACATTATACTGAACAATTTTTTTAAAAGTACACTTTACACTGATATAATTTTTATAAAGGACTTAAAAGTTTCAAATGAGAAGAAAATTAAGTTAGTAGGATAACTCTGCTGTGTTTTTCAGTTTGTATGGAGAACAATATGAACTGGCACTGAAGCAACTTTTTTTGTTGTCAGATAACTTTAGAGGCAAATTACATCAATTTAACAAAAAAATTGTAATACACACACTCCAATAAGCGCAGAACACTGTTACAAAAAGGGTTAGGATGGTACATATAAATCTGCTTCTTTATAAATTATTAACTAGAAGTCCCAATCAAGGAAATCTAGTCCTTAGGGTTTTCCTCCCTGGAACATCACCTTTAGGTAATAAAAAAAAAAACTTTATAGCTTGACAGACTCCTGAATTATTTCTGGAGCTACTTGTAAAGAGGTCAGGTATTCTTGGTAAGGATACTGAACACATTCTGGGCCCCATCTGAGATGTATAATCTTCAGTGCTAACACTGGTTGTGCATCTGAAAGTTTCTGAATTGGTTTTTCTGCAACACTGCATGGTACACATCCATGCTCCAACTTGAAAATAAAATCTGGTTTGGTCATACAGATACCCAAAAACACCAGGCTGTTGTAGTTCTCCAGCATCACATCCCTGTACAGGGTTCGCTGAACAACATCCAGGTCCTGCCACTCTTGCCAGGTGAACTCCACAGAAATGTCTTCAAATGATACCAACTACATGTCTAGATCCTGAGGTATAAAGTATCTATCCTTTCTTGATATCACTGCAGAAACATTTCACAAGGAACTCTAGAAAATTTTAAGTTTCCACCATTCCCGGCTTCCCAACCATCCAGCAGCTCCTGTGCTTTCCGCCCAGCACAGCGGCATAGCTCAGAGTCTAGCTCTTTTAGTGCTTTTGAGATGGGGTCTCACTGTATTCCTGGCTGACTTGGATCTCACTTTGTAGTCACAGGCTGGCCTGGAACTCACAGTGATTCAGGGTTAAGGTTTGGGTTAGGGTTAAGGGTTAGCATTAGGGATAGGATTGGGGTAGGGGTAGGGGTAGGGGTTAGGGTTAGGGTTAGGGCTAGGGTTAGGGTTGGGGTTGGGATTAGGGGTTAGGGGTTAGGGTTAGGTTTAGGTTTAAGGTTGGGGTTGTTGCCCGGGGTAGGTGTTGGGGTTAGGGTTAGGGTTTATGCTTTAGGGTTTAGGGTTAGCGTTAGTGTTAGGGTTATGGTTTAAGGGTTAGTGTTTGGGGTTAGAGCTTAGGGTTAGGGTTAGGTTTTGGGCTAGGGCTAGGGGTTAGGGTTAGGGTTTGGGTTTAGGTTTAATGTTAGGGTTAGTTGAGAGGTTAAGGTTAGGGTTTTGGTTTAGGGCTTAGGTTTAGAGTTGGGGTTGGTCTTAGGGTTAGAGAATATGAGTTAGGGTTAGGGTTCTGGGCTAGGGATAATTGTTACTGGTTAACTCTTTCATGGTGTCTAAATATTTGCTGTAATCCTGTGTTACAGGTGGAAACCCTGTTTTTGATTTGAGCCGTTCCATGTTTGCTACATTGTATCAATTGCCATTTGATACGGGTCTAATTTTGAGTAACTTTATAGCAGTACCCACATAGTGGTTCAGAAAAAAATTGTATATGTTCATATTTTGCCAGGTTTACAAGTAAGGAAAAAGGACTCAAATCTTAGAGTATCAACTATTCATCAAAAATGTTTGCATATGTTATATTATATTCTTATTAATCTCAATATTATAAATTCATATATTCTTTATTGTTCTCTGTACTTTTCATACCTAAATGACATAGGCTAAATAAAATTGCCTTCTTTTATTTTAAAATTACACTCTTAATAGTTGCAGAGCTGGTGACTGAGCCCAGAATGTCACACTCTTGGAGATCACCTTGTAATTCTCATTATATATCAACCTAGAAAATTGTTGTTGGTAGCAGGAAGCATAAAAGTCAATTATGACTTGGTTAATAGTGGTATTTGTTGATATATTTTACTTTCATTTAGACACGACTTTAATTATTTTTTTTATTACAGGAGGAGTCAGAGAGAAAAAAAATTGTACAACAGCGTCTCCAGCTATTGCAAGCAAATTCCGGAGCCAAGCATTAATTCCTGCATTTGGTTTTATATGGGTACTGGAGAATGGATCCAAGGGATCCTAAGGCACTGCAATAAAGTTCCTTAAGATTTTGGCGATACCCCCAGCGAGGGACAGGATTTTACTATATGGCTTAGGTTGGCCTGGAACACATAGTGACTCTCCTGTTTCTGTTCACCCTTCTGAGTGCTGGTGTACATGTGTTCAACAGCATATCTGACCTGTGTTAAAAGAAAGGTATTAAATATTTCACATAGGTCCCCTACCCCTATGCATGTGTAGCCTCCACCATTATTAATTTAAAACTTAGTGTGGTGCAGTTGTTTTTTTGTTGTTGTTTCATTTTTAAGGTAAGGTCTCATAGTAGTTTAGCCTGGCCTGATATTCACTGTATACTCCCTGGCTGGCCTGCAATTCTTACTGATCCTCCTTCATCTGCCTCTGAGTGTTGGGATTAAAGGCATGCGCCACCATTCCCAGCAAGTAGTTTTTTACAATTTGATTAATCCGAATAATCATCAAATACTCTGGTTTACACTATAATTTTTGGTACAGTTTGCAGGTCTTCTCTTTAGTAATATGAGTCTACAAGTATATTTTAGCAACTTATTTCATAACTCTGAAAATTGTCTATGGTGTTTTCATTCATATGCTCCTCATCTTTTCACCTTGAAATCATTTTCTAACTTTTAAAATGTTTCCATATAGACAGGATGTTACTATGTAGCTCTCTTGGCCCTGAACTCTTGATCCTCCTGCTTCATCCTCCTTAGTGCTATGGTTTAAGCATGTACTATGTCCTGGTACACAATTCAGATTGGCTTCTTTCACTGTGTTAATATATTTACATTTTAACATCTTTCCATAGCTTGATAGTCTTTTTAGTCCTAAATAGAATTTCATTGTCTCATAGCTTTTCCTCTCCTCCACATGTTAAAATGATTATTTGGTTGCTTTTAATTTCTGGATATCATGAATGAAGCTACCTTTAACCCCTATGTGAAGATGTTAGTTTGTCACTATTTTATTATAAGAAGTATTGGAACATTGCAAGTGCAATACATAATTTGTGTTCTGAGAAATTCTCAAATTATCCTTGGAGGACATGGAGCCATTCTGTGTTCCTCCAGCAGAGGGTGTTGCCGCTGCTCTGCAGTCACCATGCCATCTCTCACCAAGGTCGCTTCTCTGAGAATCTTTTATGGAGTTTTCCTCCTCCTCTTGCTTGTCCTTCTTCTACTTCTCATTATTCTTCCCTTCTCCTATTCGTTTCCCATTTTTCTACTTCCTCTTTTCTTCCTCCCTCTGCTTCTCAGCTTCCTGTCCCTTGTCTTCCTTCTGCCTCTCTTTTATATTTTCCATTATTTTATACCTATTTTCATTTATCAATTTACAAGCAGAGATAGAAAAGAAACAGAGAATGTGCATGCTAGGGTATCTTTATGCTGCAAAGGAACTTCAGATGCATGAAACTCTGAAGGTCTTCATTTTCCTGGGTATTGGGGACTTTGCAGACACATTCCTTAACTGCCGAGGCATCTCTACAGCCCATTCATTTGGCATTTCTGAGACTGTCTTCTTCTGTCTGACCTGGAACTCTGTAGTCCTAGGCTGGCTTGAACTCATGACATCCTCCTGCCCACTTTGAAGACTTGTCTTCACTACCCTTCAGAGTTGTCACAGAAACTTGCTGTAATTCTCTGTCTGTCAGTTTCTGGCAGGTAATTGCATAATGTGATGAGCCATCTCTAAACTGGCAAAAGTCCAGAAATTGGTTAAGAGGCCTTGATTCTCTGTTAGTATAATGTACATTATAGATGTTCATTACCATGCTGTGGAAATTTTCTTCATATTCAGATCAAACAGGACCTTACTAGGCTTATTATCTATTTCACTTCTGGGAACACTATTATTAATTAGCCTTTTCCTAAGGTATACAAGACTCATGCTGAAATGGGAGAGCTGAGTTTCCCAGAACTTTAGGGTTCCCAGCTAGTTCCAAAGCACCTCAAAACTTAAAGAATACCCAGATTCTTGTTCTACAAAATTGATCAAATTAATTATTAACTGCCAGATAATATAGTGGGAGAATTTATTTAAGTAATGAGAAATTACAGGGATTTGCAGGCACTTGTGAGGACTGTGCATGTGTGGGAGCCTTGACAGAGATCTACATTGTGTGCTGGTCAGCCAAGAAGAAACAAGAAGGAATGGCATCAGAGGATTCCCATCATAAGGAAATGGTTCAATTGGTAAAGGACCCTGTGCTCCACTCACCACAGGGTCAGTGGTGAGGGGTTTCTGACCTAGCCCTGGAGCCTGGAGATTCAGATTTCTCTTTGTTGGCAAGCCATGTGGAAAAAGAGAACAAACACCCTGTTTCTGGTGACTTATATGACCTGTGCTAGGTAAATCAGAGACCGCTGGTTGGTCTATCAGTTGCAGGCTCCACAGATCAGACAAACAACAAATTCTTGGTGCCACTTCTGACTGCACAAGTTGCAGAGGTAAATCTATAATCAGTGCTCAATGTCCCATTTGAATAAATTCAGCCTGATCTGATCTTTAATTTCTTCCTCCATTACTCCAAACCCTTAGAATCCATTCAGAAAAATAATCCCCATGCTTCTGTAAAACACAATAGAAAACTTTGAATGATCTTTAGGAGTATATCACAGCTTTTCAGTCAAGCTTTCTGTCTCACCTTTATGGGCCTGAATTGCCTGTTATGTGGTTATAGTCCTTGATGCTAAAATGGGTATGGACTAAGGGGATGGTCATGTCCATCACCTCCTGCAGGAAGCTTCATTGCCAGTTTCTCAGACCAAATAGAATTAAATTCCTCAGGCAAGGAAGAAAAGGGTAATACTTTAGGGACTGGGGATAGGAACACAACTGCTGTTAAGGGAGGGGAGACTATTTCCTCAGGCAAAATAAGCTCTTCACAATCTGAAGGCACAGTGTCCCCAGATTCATCAGGGTCTTTCCAAGCAGCTCCTTCCTAAATTACAGGAAACTACTCTTTTCCAATCAGTGACCTCACATTAACTTCTGCTAGCCAGTGAGGCTGGGACTTGAAGTGGCATTGTAAGTCAGCTACTCTCACAGTGAGAGCTTGAGTTTGGTATTCTGAAATTTGAGTCCTGTTTTAGTAAGAGAGAAAAATCTCCTCCATGGTGCATATAGAAACCTTCAGATCAGGCTGGAGAGATTGCTCAGCTGTTAAGGCACTTGCCTCCAGTGCCTAAGGCCCTGGGCTCAATTCCCCAGGACCCACATAAGCCAGACCCACAAGGTGGTGGCCCAGTTGTTTTCTCTCTCTCTCTCTCTCTCTCTCTCTCTCTCTCTCTCTCTCTCTCTCTCTCTCTCTCTCTGCTTGAGAATGAATAAATAAAATATTAAAAAACAAAAAAGACTTTTAAAAAGAAACCTTCAGGTCAAGAATGTGGTCCTTTTTTGTTGTTGTTTTTTTGAGGTAGGGTCTCGCTCTAGTCCAGGCTGACCTGGAAATCAATATGTAGTCTCAGGGTGGTGTTGAACTCATGGCAATCCTCCTACCTCTGCCTCCCAAGTGCTGAGA
>PVHP010038173.1:0-16991 GCA_004024765.1 Zapus hudsonius | reverse complement strand
AAGTGCCATAATGGCAAACAAGTCTGGCCCCCTTTCACAGATCCAAATAGAGAAAGAGAGAAAACCATCTCCAACACCACACACACACACACACACACACACACACACACACACACACACACTCCAGCAAACAGGTGGATTGGGGGGCGATTTTCTTCCCCTTAAGCTTCCTTGCACCCTGCTTCTTACTGAGAGAGTCACTTTCCCCTCACCTCCTACTGAGAGGGCTGCCCACTCCAGGGAAAGGGCTCACTCTGGAAGAAGGACCTCCTACTTTAGTTAATCCTTCCTGAAAGCAACCTCAGAGACCCACTCAAGATTACTAAGCAGGTCAAGTTGACAACAAAACTTAACCATCACAAGTGATTAGGGTCTTTTGAAGGGTGAATATATTAAATTATTAGGACTAAATTTATATTAAAACAGAGTAAACATTACTACCAGATAGTGGATGACTAAACTAATGAATCAAAACTGTTTGATAATATATTAAGCTTTATTTTTATTTTTTGCATTCTAGAAACTATATAAAATGTCACATGTAATTTTTTTTTTTGCCCATCAGTTTATGAAAATAAATAGGTACTTTTTTGGAGATAGGGTCTTACTCTACAACCCAGGCTAGCCTTGCACTCACCATGTAGTCCTAGATGTGGTTCATCTCATGGTGTTCCTTCTGCTTGAGCCTCTCAAGTGCTGACATTACAATAGTGATCTACCATGTGTAGCTGGGTATTTTCCTTACTAATAGAATTTATTTTTCTCTAAACTATTGAATAACTAATAGTTCCTTAAGGGAAATATAAAAGATAGAGTAGTACCAGATCATGGTAAGAAATCTCAAGAATTTTTGTGTTTGGAAAAATATAATCTCATAAAAACAAAAAGAATCTACTTGCCAACACTTTTCTCCCTTTCCCCCCATGTGTACATCAGTGAAGTATGCACTTATGTTTATATATTTCTTTGTATATGTGTGGGCACAAAGGTCTGAAGGGGCACATGAATGTGAGGTTACATGTGTGGGGAGGCCAGAGGTTGATGTCCAGCATCTTCTTCAGTCATTCTTCACCTTATTTTTGGAGTTCGAGTATCTCATGGAACCCAGAACTCATGGATTGTGCTAGACTATCTCTATCCAGCAAGAGATGGGAACCTGCCTTATCTGAGCCCCCACCCCCCATACTGGCAGTACAGGCATTTGCCATTGTGCTCAACTTTTATACAGTATCTGGGGTTTTGATTCAGGTCTTAATGCTTGCAAGGTAAGCATTTGCTACTGGGCCATATCACCTGCTCATTTAAAAAAATAAACACTACTGGAGAGCAAATCTAAGTAATGTAAACCTAACATTATTTGTTTAGGACATAAATGTGTTTTAGTACATTGAATCATAAGTCATCAATTCTAAGTACAGTCTATAGATGGTGATCTGCCAATTTTAATGACAATTTCAAGTATTTCATGTGATAAATTTTTTGTTTCTCTTTGAATTGTTTTTTACTGTCTTACATTCTTGTATTTACAAATTATTGCTTATCCTGGCCTAAAGTTGGGTCTGCTTTGTCATAATACTGTAGCCATCTGCCTTCATCCCAGTCTTTCTCTTGATTGCTAGATGCAGTTTTGTACTATAAAGCAAACTGTCAAGTACAGTTAAGTATTGACTTTAGAGTTAGCTAATTTTATTAAATTTAAATTCAGAATATATACTTACTTGTAAATGGTCCACAAATGACAATCAAATTGATTTTACTTTTTCTTGATAAACTTTATTTTATTGATATTTTTGCTTTTCTTGTTTAATCATTATTTATGATTATCAAAACATTGTCCACAAATGACAAACTGATTTTACTTTTTCTTGATAAACTTTATTTTATTGATATTTTTGCTTTTCTTGTTTAATCATTATTTATGATTCTTGTGTTATTCATAGAGATTCATCCAACGGAACCTGTTGAAAAGCCCTATCTTACAAATCAACCAGGAGATACCCATGAAAACGTGGTTGTTACTGAAGCAGGTAATTCCTTCATATGTCTTAACTCTGTGCAGCACGGAACTATTCTTTGAAGCACTGCTTCATGTTGACTCCAGTGGATTTTTTTCTTGTTGCTTATGAAGTAGTATATGAAATATGATCCTATACAAATTTATTTTGAACTTAATTAGAATCAATTATGTTAGGCTATATTCTAAAGAGAAGAACGTATTTTCCATTTAAAGTTTAAGTATCCGGTACTAACGTAGGTGATCAACATTAAAACTTGAATCCACAAAAAACATTTATCCCATTGCTACGTAGTGGTAATCATGTAAATTATCATATTTAGTAGTATGTTGATGAATGTCCAAGGGGTCACTGGGTTAGAGGCAGGCATACAGTAGTTTTTGTTGGCTTCCCTGGTATAAATACTCCTTCCTAATAGGACAATTTCATGGTACCAATGACATCATTGCATAGTAGTTTATGAAGAGATATATACAATGAGATCTCCATCCACCTGCTTCCAGTACATAAATACCTATCAAGTGATCAAAATGCAATCATCATTGGAAAGTTCAGGATAGTCACCCACTCCTCTCAAGGTCCCTTAATGCTTTTTTTTTTTAACCAAGCCTATCACCAGCTGGACAGAAGTGCTTGTTTATTCTAGTTGCTTAGGAAAGATTCAGCCAAAGACCCAAAGTTTCAAATTCTACAAGTCAGAGACAAGACTTTTCTTTGGCTTTACCACTAACACTAGGACTGACAACAATATCTTGTAAAGGAAGTCTTTTGCTAATTCATGAAATTCTTGACTCCACCTGATGGAGTCTCACAAGAGTAGATGAAAGAGCAAAGTATCCCTGAATTACTCTATCACTGGATCTCATTAAATAATCTCTGTCAAAACTTAATAAATTTAATAAATAATAAATAATAAATTTAATAAATTAAATCTGTTAAAACAGAAGTGACATAAATGGATAAATTCATGGTAAAGTGAACAGATTCTGAGTCATTTTGATCGGTGTTGTTAAGATTGGTAATATTGGGGAATTTCAGTTCGAAAGCTAATTGTATAGTGCTTCCATTTGCTCCTACTGCAGACGTGATATTAAGGCTTATTACCTTTAGCATTTCAGGCAGCTAATTTTAGCATCATTCATAATATCTAAACCAAATTAAGGTTATCAGTAAAAAAATTACATTAGGGATATTTTCCCTCTTAGGACACTGGAAACATGCTTAATATAATTAATTATTCCATGCAGCGAAAGACTGATAGATAACACAGTATTTTTTAAATTTAGCTAAGAATATCTGCCATTAGACAATGTGATGGAGCAGGGTGAAAGGATGATTAAGTTTTAGAATTTAATTAAGGGCCTTTGTGCCCTTGGAGTTATGACTATATCACCAGTATTTGTATATGTTCACTTAATACCAGCTACTTGCATATTATTGTGATACTGTGTTTATTAGCTAAGGGATTTCTTCATCTTACAAGTCAATAAGTATAAATCCTAAATAATCAGTGTTGTCTAATGATTGAAAAGAATTAATGAAATGAGATAGATAGATTATTAATATAATATGAAAAGGAGCCCATGACTGAATTACAAATTTAATAGTAATTTTAAAATGTGACTACTATACTAAATTGAGCATTACAACCAGAGAAATATAATTTGGTTGGTCTGTATTTATTTTGCATATGTTCATGTGTGGTGTGTTGTGTATGTGGTATATGTCCATGAAGGTGCACACACTCTGTTTACATGCATAAGAGAATTCCAGATATGCTCCTTTGGGCAGTCTCTGTCAACTCGAACTGTTGTTTTCATGAGTTCCAGCCATTCTTTGATCCCTATCTCCCACAGGACTGTGGTTACAGCTATCGGTAGCCACACCAACATGTTTACATGGATTCAAGATGATCCCAGGCCTTCTTAGGCCTTCCTGCTCGTTGCAAGTGCTCTTAACTATTGGCACAGCTCCAGAAATTTGCTTATTTTTTGGTCAAAACATGCATATATTATTTCATTATATTTTAATTATTTTGGGTAAACAGTGTTTGTAATCATTTTTATTAACAATTCTGCTTTACCTTATTTTTTTGAAAATCTTATATGATTTTGATGTTATGGTCTTTCTGCAACATTGGGAAAATCACACTGTTTTACTTTTGTAGGCATAATTCCCAATCTAATTTATGTAATTATACCAACGATCCCACTGCTATTACTGATCTTGGTTGCTTTTGGAACCTGCTGTTTCCAGATGCTACATAAAAGGTAAATAACTTATTTCTGTTGAAATCAAAACATTGAAGTAGGCTTCCAGATATCTTAAAGATGCTACAGTAAAATTAACCACAAAGTTGTGATGTTTATACTCGCCAGTACAAATCCAATATATAAAACCTTCATTCCAGGAGGCTTAAGGCATGTCATTTTCTCCTCACAAGCCTTAGGAACTATTTGTTTAATGGTTTATATTTTCAGTTGGGAAAATAGTGGTTTACATGGTTCTCCTAACTTTCATTGAGTCTCACAGCTAGCATGTGTTTGATCTGAAACTGGCATGCTTATAAGCTTTCAACAGATCATTGTACTGTGCTGTCCCTTGATTCCAAATAAAACCGATGAATGCTAAACTTTTCTTTTGAACAGTAAACTGTATACAGGACTTAATTTGTGAAGTATGACATGTATTATTATTTCAAAATATAAGACCCATGCTTCTACTTCTGTTGTATTTTTTTTTAAAAAGACTTTAAGAATAGGAAATTAGGGTTGGGGAGATAGCTCAATAGGTGAAGTGCTCACCTTATAAGCATGAGAAGTGGAGTTCTTCAGACCCCATGTTAAAATGTTGGGCATACAGTGTGTGCACCTGTAATCCCAGTGTTGGGCAGTGGAAAGGATTCTCCCTGGAGTCCCCTAGCTAGTGGTCAGCTCCTTGCCTAGGACATACCTTGTTTCAATAAAAATACAAATAACTAAAGCAGTGAATATTCATGAGGATGAAAACCATGATTGTCCTCTGGCCTCCACATGCATGTGCATGTACATCTGTACACATATATGTGAACTCACACACATGAACACACACACAAACACACATACACACACATGAACACACACAACCACGCACATGAACACACACACATACACTCCCCCTCATGATCACACATACACACACATACACCCCCCCACATGAACACATACAAACACATCCACACACATGAACACACATATACACACACATACCCCACACATATGAACACACAAACACATGCACATATGCACATCATACACATGTAAACAAATAAAAGAGCAGAAAAATAAAAGCAGTGATAAAATTGTGGTGTTTTACTCATGTAATGCCAGCACTGGGGAGGCTGATGCAGGAGTATGCCCATGAATTCTAGGCTACCTAAGCTACAGTGTGAGACCCTGTCTCCAATAATAATAATAATAATAATAATAATAATAATAATAATAAATAAAACAAAAAACACTCTTCTCTCCAAAAAGGACAAACACACAAACTGTGCACTATTTCTCAGATGCTTTGAAATACAATGATATATCTTAATATCAAGAGTTCTAGGGACTAACTATCCCAACTTTTATACCTGCTTGTCTGTACTCTCCATTAGTGAGGTCATCTTTTTCCATGAAGGTCAATTTGTCAAATGGATTTGAAAAAGTGAGATCCAAATGTGTATCAAAGGAAAAAGCAGAAGATACATTTATCTTAGTGCAGTCTGCTAGAATAAACTGTATGTCTTTGTTAGAGTGTTTAAAATACTACCTGATCAAAAGAATGCCTGTGTCAGGGAAGGATCTGAAAATGATTTTTTTTTTCATCTTCCTTCTTGAAATAAACCCAGAAGAACTCATGAAGTAACAAAATCTATGTAAATAATTTCTTCCAAGTTCTAAATGATTCACGTGTACTTTCCACTCTTATTTTTGGTAATCTAATATATGTATACAATGTATTTTATTTACATTCACCCCATATTACACTCTCTTATACCCCTACTACTCCTGCTAATTCAACTAGTTCCTCTACTTTGATGAGTTTTATTTATTCATTATTTATTTATTGTGAACTATTGAGTTCAGTTAGGGTTGCTTGTATAAGCACAGGTTGGAGGTTTTTTTTACTAGAACATGGGTAACTTCATAGTGGATATACTACTGAATAAAATAACTCCTCCTCCACTGGCAACCTGTAACTGTAAATAGTTCCTGAAGGACAGTTGGCTCACCCTCTCCTGTACAAGATGGAATGTTGAGGAGTGCACTTTTGTGCTGGTAACTCCAGTTACTGTGTGTTCCTGATTTAGTGGACATCTCATGACTCGAAAGGGGTGATACATATCATATGTTTAGGGCTCAACACTCAGTAGTCAGTATTCATAGAACTTTGACCAGTTTTGGGTCTCTGTACTAATCACCAGCCACTGCAGAAAGAAGCTTCTCTGATCAAAGCTGTGAGCCACTAGTCAATAGCTATACACAAAACATTTACCAGATACTTTGACTAAAGGTCCATTATTCAAAACAAAAGTAGTAGATTTCTCCAAAGGGCCAGGTAGCACACACTTGTAATTCCTGCATGTGGTAGGCTTAGGCAAGTTAGAGGCCAGCCTTGTCTACTTAGCAAAACTGTCTCTCAACAAAAAACAAAAAACACGATTTTAAAAAAAAATTAAAGAAAATATATACAGCTACTAATCTTTATCTAAGGGATTTTAAAGTATTTTTAATAATGGTAGGACAATGTCTGACAAACAAGTAATCATTTTGCAATGTTTTATACAGAATAAACAGAGTAGAAAAATAATCAATTTTTAACCTTAATTTCTAAAACCTATACATGGAAGCCATGTGAAAGCTGTGACATAGAAGGAGGTTTGCACATAAATTCCCTCTTAAATCAGATTGTTAAGGAAGCCATATAAGTAACAAATCAGCAAAATAAATTGAAAATATTATTTAGCTGTTCTCATTTATAAAGTGTGGTGTATAGTCATGCCAATCTGAACATGGCCAGCATCATCTACACTGTAACTCCATATTCTCTAAAGTTTGTTTTATTTTTTTTCGAAATAATATATTAGTAAAGTGGTTGGATTGATTCTAAATCTCCTAGGTTATAGCACAAAGAGCTGTAGACTTTTCACCTATTTGAAGTTTTCAGAGTCCAGTTGCCTGCACGAACACTTCATTCACTGGTTCTTAGATTGCCCCCTTTTCCTTTCTTCCAGGAAAGCAAGGACAAACCTCATCAAAGACTCATCTCCATTATCATCTGAGTGCCTTGCAGAGAGTTTAAATTCCAATCTGGTACACATGGTGGTTTCTTTCATTCCATATCATGTTCAAAGCAACTCTTTTTCCCTTCACTAGTAGGGATTCTTAAATGAAGCAGTAATTTCTAATAAAAGCTATATTAATAATATAACCACTATTCTACCATCTCAAGTAGGGATCTCTGAATAAGTTCTCTTGACCTATTCCCTTTCATGTTAGAGGATTTATTAGATAATAGTCGTGTCAATCTTTTTATTTGAGGAATATGTATACAACATATATTTTGAATGATTTTTATGATTCACAAAACTACTTATGTGAATTAAATGATATTTCATTATAATAGAAAAGTTTAGAACAAGTTATTTTCAATCTCTGAAGGAGTTCTGGGATGTCTTAGGATGAGGTAGAGGAGACATGTCTGTGGAAAGTGGGCTTCTATTGGTGGCTTGTGACAAAAGACAGGCAAAACCGATGAGTGATTCAGATAAGAGTTCATCCTCAGGAAGCTACACCAAAGAAATCTAGATCTTGACCGGTCATCTGGCAAAGGAAACTCACAGTCTCTTTTTTAGTGAAAATATGAGCAGAACCCTGAGCACAGGCAACAGATGTGGGCTAGAATTCCTGTTTTAGAAAGAGTGTTTGTTCCATGTCAGACTGAGAAAAGTTAATGTGCTGTGGACCTGTGTTGATTTCGGAAACATTTAGGCTTTCAGTAGCTTGGGGCCTTAAGTTTAGGGCAGGAAAACTGATGGGAAGAGAGAAATGGACAGGGCCACTCCATTTACGTGAAGGTGGGGGCATTTTAGCATCCGATAGACTTAGAGTCGTATCATTTGTTGGGCTGATTTGACATTACATTTAACGTTCATTGTGGTTGGGTGTTTAAAAGGCAAGACTAAAAAAAATTGGTCAATGAAAATAAAAGTTTTCTTGGAAGTGAAATAGAAAATTTTAATACTATGTCAGGCATTTGTATGTGTTTGTATCTGAACTCTTAATTGTGAAGTCAATACTCATAAGAACTGCTCATCATTTTCACACATTGGAATAATCTAGATTTTTTTGTAGGAGTTGAAAATGTACTGTTGAGAAAAGAAGAACTCATGAATAATAACTGTCTGCGATATCTTCATTTGGACCCAGACATCTTCAGTTTGATAAGTTACAGGAACTGAATTTATTTTCTCTTATGTTTTCAGTAAAGGACGAACAAAAACTAGCCCAAACCAGTCTACACTGTGGATTTCAAAGAGCACGAGGAAGGAGAGCGGCATGGAAGTCTAATAATTCACTGACGTGGCTCCAGAAAAGAAATTAGTTTTATAATTCGGAATCAGTGTAAGGAATGGCATCATACATTAGCTTGGAATGGCTTGAAATCTCAAAGGATCTGCAAGATGAACTGTAAGCTCCCCCTTGAGGCAAATGTCAAACATAATTTTTCTATGTTTATTATTTCATTTACAAAATATGCTGTGCTAATAATGGAGTGAGACATGCTTATTTTGCTAAAGGATGCGCCCGAATTTCAAGTAAACGGAATGGACCATGCCAATAAAATTGTCAACACATTGGGAGTACATGTGTTGCAAGCAATTATTTTTTTCTTTCACCTTTCATACCTTGTAATCTACATAATGTAATGTAAATTCTATTGAAATTTACAGTGTGCAGAGATATTTTACCTTTGCCTAAGTGTTTGATACAAATGAACTCTTCTTATATTTATTTTTATGGCATTTCATTTTATAATCCATGCTGTTTTGATTAATTCCATCATTGAATTCTCATAGGCACACAGGAATCTTACAAAAGGAGAAAATTTTCTGTTCTAGAAATAGTCCATCTTTTCGTGTCTCTGCTTTTGGTTTGACAAGATGAAGGGAATCTTTTCAGAAACAAGAGGCTGTTTCATTAGCTGTGGTACAAATCTAAAATATTTTCCTTAGAGGCAAGAACTGTCTAATTTCAATTGTGCAAGACATGTGCCTTACAGTTATTTTTAGTTTAAAATTAAACAGATTTTGTAATAAAATAACTTTACTAATAGTTGTATAGTCATTAATGCTGTCAGTCAATCTTGAACAAATAAAAGTAGCTTACACATTACAAATCACAGGTCTTCACGTGTTGCCTATATAATTGCAAGTAGCTTTCTGAGGGGTCTGGAATCAGTGTGGACACTCCTTTGTCAAGCAAACAAGACAACTATTTGGAGGCTACTGACACTGGAGGTAAAAATTTGCAGTCTGTCTAATGTCTTCCTGGCTGAATTTATTCTGTATTGGTATGAAAGGAGGTCTGATAGGCAGGACCAGGTGAGTGGTTTCTAAGAGTGAGATGCTATGCACAGCACAGTGAAATAGAATGCTGGGAAAGGACACACATGATGTGAATGAAGGTAACATATGTGGGAGGTCATTAACCCTTGAATAGTCATCATTGGTGAGGGCTCATTTGTGATACTAAACTGGTGTTCCCTTCTTGTGTATGTTTGAATTTCTTTGATGCTTATGGTGTGTTCTTATCAAGAGAGGGTTGTAACTATTTGGTCTTCAGATGTCCCTGTGCTCCTTTTAACCAAATAAAGAGTTCTTGTTTCTGAAGAATCATCGCTGGTGTCGTCTACATCACTTACAAAATACCAATACATGACATCACTCCATGAAGATGAAAGGACATCACTGTGACGAGAATGGAAGGTGTGGATACTGAGCAAGGATGTTTTCTCCTCATCAAGGCTTTGCCTTTGGACAATAAAATGTTTTTTATTTTGTCAGGATATTAAGTAGGGTTGGTGAGCCAAAGTAAGGGGCACAAGAGGGGATTCCATGCTAGACTGAGAACAAACAGCTGCATTCTAAGCTTGGATCTGCCCTCATTTAGCATTCTGCCTTCCCTTTATGGCTCCTCATATTTCTGAGCAGAATGGGAGACCAGCTGCTGGGATCTAGTTTACCTTCCAAGTGAGCTCCACACATTTCTTCCTTTAGTCAGACTGGCTAGAAGGGAAGCCAGGCTTTCCTCTTGTTGGGGCCAACTATGACTGTAACAGCTGGAGGCAGAAACTACGAGCAATGGGAAAGCCTCTGGGTGTGTGTGGGTGGGGGTGGTCCCTGTTAACGGTATTCAGGTCAGGATAACTCTTCTGATATCACAGAGTTACCCCATCTGTGACTGAGGATGGGAAATAAACTATACTTCTATGAGAAGATGGTGACGATACTGTCCTAAGAGTTTCTTAAAAGTTTAGTGCACTCTTGAAAAATGAACAGGGTAGATGTGTATCTGCTGTTTTGAGAGCATAGCTTCAGTATGTGTTGGGAAATGCTGATGAGATGTAGAACTATCTTCAAGTATTAAATACAAGCAACATACTCCAAAGCTGTTACACCCTCTTGTTAGGATCAGGTTATTAGAAAGTTCTTTCAGTGCTGGAGACATGGCTCAGTGGTTTAGGTGCTCACCAGCAAAACCTAATGACCCAAGATCTATTCCCAGTGCGCATGCAAAGAGGTAACAAATGCATCTGGAGTTTGTTTTTAGTAGCTAGAGGCCCTGGCATGCCCATATTCTCTCTCTCTCTCTTCTGTCTGTCAGTCAGTCTGTCTGTCTCTTTCTGCTTGCAATTAATTAATTCATTAAGTAATTAAAAAAGAAAGCTCTTTCAAATCAGGGACCCCTGATTTTTCATGCAGTTCTTTACTAAGAATTTGTATCATCTTGTCACACCTTTACATGCCCAGTTTTCCTTCCTCTTACTGTTCGCTAGTGACATCATTTGGTACCACATCACATATGAGAACTGACCTCTGTCCTTGAACTTCAGAATAACTGCCACCTACATAGCTGTCACCAGAGTCCTCTTAAATACACAGTAATTTAAAATATTTTACTTATTGAGATTTAAATTGTCATGGGAAATTCAGCCGTGTATATTTCTCATGTATTAAAAATATCCACTACAACACATTAACTAAGAAAAGTATTCCTAATGAACATATTTCTTTGAATTTTGTTTACTTTTTGAGATTTAAATAATAATCATGCCTCAAAATGTATTTCAAGCCTCCTTTCTTCTCTTTCCAGTCCTTTAAACATCTTTTCTTCTATCAGCTCTTGAAGAGAGAGAAAGAGAGAGAAAGAGTTTTGTATTAAGTCAGTTCGAATTTTCTCTCCCCAAATACATCTACACAGTCTGTGTGGCAAACTAAATTGAAGTTGGAAGTCACTTTGGAAATTATCCAAGAGATTAAAGGAGTAAAACAAATTCATTTATTACACATTTTTGTCCTTGTGATGGGCAATTTAGCTGTGTCTAAGTTTCTCACGTATTAAAAATATACACTATAGAAAATTAACCAAGAAAAGTATTCCTAATGGGCACATTTCTTTGAACTCTTTGTTTACTATTTGAGATTTGAAAAATACTAACTTGAGATGAATGAAAAGTTTAAATCCCAGTTCAAATAATCTGTGAAGAATGGTCATTTCAATTAATTTACTTTTTATTTTGAAACTAAGCCGGGATGTACATCTGTATCTATTTGCTTGAGAGAAACACATAGTCCTGCTATGTCTGCAGTAAGAGTTTACAATCAATATTTTATGAGCAGGGAAAACATGTTTAAATCGAGACAAAAGCATGTGGTTGAAAAAGGAAGAAAAATATTAAGATTCTTACATGTACAACCTAAAATGAAAATAATTTACAGCAGTTTGTTTCAAACAATGACATTTGTTGGGTGAAATATATTTCACCTCTTTTCCTAATTTTACTTTAACTTTCTTTAACTTAAGGCACATGTTTTAAAATAATATCCCTTTTAACAATAAAAAATTAAATAAAATGATTAGGGACAATGGAAATGATGCTTATGAAGAATGTCCACAAGAAATTAAAATGCATTTTAACATTACCTAATGTTACAAATATTAATTTTTAATGTAGAAAGCTATGTATCCATTCTGTGAACCTGGAGACCCGAGCATACACCCCTGGGCGATTGGGCAGTGCACACTGGTGTCCAAATGATGTCACACCCACAAGGAACCATCTGTTGTTTTCTTGGCACATGAGCGGTCCTCCTGAATCTCCCTAGAGTGAACAGCAAAAGCAAATTATGAATATGTGGTCAGTAAAATTATATATATATAAATTTTACTAAGATGGTCAATCAAAAGAGAAGAAGCATTGAAGAATATAATGCAATTTTGGGTTATGTGTATGTGTTCCTGTCATCATTCTAATACCTGAGTGAGAGCTTGTTGCCTCTCAGGAAGAAGACATAACAACCAATGACATCAAAATATACTTTATCGTTTTGAAGGGGCACTGTGGGAAACATTTCGTAGTTAGAGTATCTCAGTGGGTGGTAAGAAAGTTTCTAAAGCACTGCCATGAAAGACATCATGTAAGAAAACTTGTTAAACATTTGATTAAGTAACATATGCATTTACAAGCAGGACTCTTTTAGAAAAGATGAAACCATTCATTCCACATTGTGATTTTTAGATAATTGACACATGATGCTGATTTAGGTCCTTTTCATTGGTGAATTTATGTCAATTGGCAAACAATCATATTTTAAAACCTTAGTATTTCCAATGATATAAACAAATCCTTGATGTAATTTCTAGTGTGATAGGAACATGTGTTGTCATTAGTGTTTCAATGGAGGGAGAAATGCCTTCTAATTTTCACAAGTATTGACTGTAGCAAATCCAAGCAGAGTTACTTACATAGATTTTACTTGTGTGCAATAATTCCTATACAAGGAAAATATAGGTAATACAATTTTGATAACATTATTTAATTATATAAAACTGGCCAATATTGTCTCACATCAATTATGCAAGTATGTTGAAAGTCACTTGCCTTTATATTGTGAAATAATATATTATCTAAATTCATTGTTCTAATACACTATTTCAAATTTAGATTTTTGTTAGGAAATTTCCTGAAAAACTTTTTGCCAGAGTTTGTAACCACTCTCTCATTCCATTTTTACAGAAAAAAAAATGTGGCCTGTCAAAACATGTTTTTTTTTTAATCTGGTGCAAAGGAATATGAGTGGAATTTGAAAAGCAAAAATTAACGACATGATCAAGTTATTTGAAAGGAGATAATGTGGTTTTGACTTTTGCAACCCAAGGCTGGAGTCTGTAAATGAATTTGGAAAATTTATGGAACTGTTTATATCTATGAATCAAAATATACAATTTTAAGAGATCCTGACAGCTGGGACTATAGGCGTGCACACGTGGCTAGCCTACTGCTTTTTTCCATCAGTGCTGAGAATGGAACCCATAACTTTGAACATGCTACCAATTAACCACCTGAACTTTACATACAAACCCCAAATTTCTATGATTTTAAACCATTAAAAAAGTAAACTTCAGATACTTTTTAAATGAGTCATTGGGTTCTTTGTATCTTTTCTAAGGCATTTTTAAATCAGTAAGTGTTCAGATACTGATATTGGGACCAAGGATTTTGATTTACTTGGATCATAATTGGTCAGCTGTATTAGTTTAGGACTATGCAGTAGGCTTGTAGGGCAATATTTCCTTCTTTCACTATTTCAAACATATATGAACACATAAAATATGACTGAATTATAAGAACAAAAAGTAACCAACTTTAGTGCGTATTTTCACTTAGATTACATATATGAAAATATATATGTATATATATGATTTATTGATTATTTCTTTGAGAGAGTATAAAGCTTGGTGGCCTTTTGTTCCTTAGAAGACTAGTTTTAAAACTTTCCTATATATCAGATTCACCTTATGGACACAGTAAAGATACATAACTGGGCCCTGATTTCAGAAGTTCAGAAGGCAGGTGTGGGATGGGACTTCAGGCATGCTTCTAACAAACAAGTTCTCAAAAGATGCTGGCTGTTCTTGTCCATTTTGAGGCCATGCCCTGAGAGCCAGTGGGACAGAATATAGCTCTGAATGGCTAATGGAATGATACTCATTCTGCTTTGTAAAGAAAACATATGTTGTAGTCCCTGGGATAAAATTCAGAAGACAGCTTCAAAACTTCAAGCTTCATTAAAGACAGGAGATATTTAAGGAACTATGGAAGCTTGGGTGGACATTTTTTGGTATGTGTACATGTCTTCTGTGTCCAGGTGTGTATATATCTATGTGCATGTGTATGTGTAATCCAGAGGACAACTTTGGGTGTCATTCAATCTACTATGTTTTGAAACAGGTCTCTCATTGGCTTGTAACTGTGAAAGTAGACTAGACAGGTTGGCGAGTGAGCCTCAGGAGCCTGTTTATACATCCTCAGTGCTGGGATGTGCCAGCATGCCTAAATTCCTATTTCTGCCACATGCTTTCATTGAAAGTGCTTTACAAATAGATACATCCCCAGTCCTGAATAGAGGGTGAAAATAATGTGTCAAAAACCTTATTCAAGTAATATCATGATCACAATTTCAAGGAGCATATTTTATTACATCACTTCATATTAAAGTTGAGCCTAGAAAATCTTATGATTATCTAGACCAATGGTTACAAACTTATGATAACATTATATGTTGCTCAAGGTAGTTCCATTCATTAGATTCTGTAGAAAAAAGAGCCAACTGTAAGGTTTCATAGATTTAGAATGAGTTATAGTCTTAGTATAACCCTAATACCTAATGTAACCCCTAACATCAATAGCATTAACCATTGTATTTTCTCCCCAGTATGTGCAGTTTCTGCCACACAATCTCCATTAACTATAATTGAAGTTGTATATCTGATTTCTCTCCTGCACAGTAATTCTATAAATCTCCCCTTAAGTGGTAATATACATTACCTTTAGTGTACTTCTCATTTTAAAAAGCAAGTATAAAGATCCAAAGGTAATTTTAAAACATGAGAGCTAACTGGTTTGTTTTGCATTAGCAAGTATTCATGAAAACAGAATAAATGTAAAGCTAATCTGCACGTGTAACATGATTTGAAACATTAATTTAGCTAGAGGACACATGTATAGATTTAAAAGTGTATTGAAAAAAGTAGTAGCAAATTTTGATGCATGTGGTAAAATGTGAAACAAGTGGTTACCCTTTAACATGACAAAATCATTTTCATGATATTAATGGTTTCTTTCACATGTTTAAATTTTTCGTTTGGTCTATAGTGTTTCAAGTTTAATCTGATCCTGTAGATGTCGATACAATAATATGCTATTAATTTTCAACTAAGTAAAACATGCTAGACAATTTAGTAATTTTCAAAATAAGATGCTAATATTTATGTTTTTATTTAGTTATTTATTTGCAAGCAGAGAGAGAGATAGCGAGAAAAGAGACAGAGTGAATAGGTGTATCAGGACCCCCAGCTTCTGCAAATGAATTCCAGATATATGTGCCACTTTGTGCATCTCATTTTACACTTGTACTCGGGAATTGATTCCAGGTCTTTAGTCTGGACCTGAGATGTGTGGAGAACAGTGGGAGAGCTGGTGGTTTGTGATGCAGGCTGTTGGTGATTTCTCTCTGCTTGGATTGATGAAACTGACTATATCACTTGGACTCAAAATCAGGACTAACAAATTAGAAGCACACAGATGAAATTGATCCTCAGAACCCAAAGGTTGCCTAACATGTACCTAGGATTTAAAAATCATTAAGAATTTGAGTGCAAATATTTTTAGGTAAGGTGCACACTCTTTAGCTCAATGCAGGCTTGTTAGTCTTCATTTTACTTCATTGCATCATACACTCCAAATTCCGATTAATGTTTAAAGAAACCCAACTTTCATTGTTCTTAAAAATTAACTCTGTTTCTAATGCTCTGGTTCAATTAAGAGGAGTATACAAGCAAACAAAAATCACTTTTAAATAAAGAGGTCAAGTTGAAGAAGCTTGGTAAATTCTTGACTCAAATTATTTTAAAGGAAAGCTTTTACCTGGCAAGAATCAATGCCTCCTTTATCATAGCCTGCACAGATCATATTTTCAGTGATGTTGTATTCTGGCATACTGTGCTGACATTCTTCATTTGACAGAAGAGGAACATCAGCTTCTTGCAAAATGTCTGCAGTGGGACCTGCTCAAAATGAGTCATAAAGACAGCCAATCAGAAGTGATAGCACACATCTTTGAAAGAAACATATTCCATTTTACTTATTCCACCACTTTGTTCCATTACCTCTTTCTGTGTGGATCATAACGGGACCACCAACCTTACACTTTAAAACACATAGTAATGTAAATCTGCACACTTTGCCAAATGGATAACAGTAAGGAACTTCTTTCTTTCCCAAGGGATAGTAGGAATGGTGGGTTGATGCCTGGTGATCTTTAGGCATTTTCAGTCATTTTCAACACTTACAATATTGCTCATGGAAATAAAACCTGCCCACACAAAGCATTTCATTCATTGAAATTAGCACCAGCCATGAAAACTCAAAGTGCTTTTCATCTGGCACCTGAGGAGGTGCTCTCTACTGAATAATGGCATTCAGCTTCTTTGTGTTGCTTGTGTGAGTGAGCAGGTGCACAGCGAACACGGAACAAAGCTCTGATGAACTGTGGCCTGCTCTTGGGGCAATCAGCTTGCCATCCACATGCAGGTAAAGAGAAAGCAAGCATAATTTAGCACAGTGTGTTTACGTTCCTTTATATCATGAATCGTTCACTAGAAGCAC
>PVHP010038172.1:0-17093 GCA_004024765.1 Zapus hudsonius | reverse complement strand
GGGTCTTGCTATGCATATGCTCACCATTTTCTGCATCTGGTTTTACATGAGTACTGGAGAATCCAACCCAGATTGTTAGGCTTTGCAGACAAGTGCCCCAACCACTGAGCCATCTCTCCAGCCCCAAGGACATGTAGTTATTTTTTATTAAGATGACAAGGACTAAGATAAAACCCAAGGGTTCTATTACTCAGAAGGAGTGAAGAGTAGGCCAACCTCCTCTAGTCTAACTCTCCAAATTGGCCTGTGCACATCTATGAAGTGGTGAGTCAGAAGGCTCCACTGCTGTGTCCAGACCTGCCTGTCAACACTCCCCATGCCCGCTAAGCTGCCCTGTGCTGCCTCCACACAACGACTCAAGCTATGCCTTCTGCAAGAGAAGCAATAGAATATGACCTGAAGAAATCCCGGCAGGTTCTCAACACTCCCTGGTTGTGGGAGCTGAGAGAGACCAGCTACTTGTGCTCTGGGACAATATCACCTGCTGTAAATGGGATCATTGTTCAAGTTCAGGGTTGGGGCCAAGGTGAGAAACACTGTAGGTAAAACTGCTCAGAGCCAGCCTGCCCTTCTCCTTTGAGGAGAGTCAGGCACCAGCTGGTGAGTCTGGTCACTGTCCTCATGAAGCCGCCCTCTGCCAACATATGGACACTGTGACATGATGTCATCTATGAAGTTCAGAATCAAGAACTGCACAATCAAGTTACCAAAAAAACAATTAAGTTGAAATTTTTGTGTTGGGCCATATTTGTAGTTATCTTGGGCTACACGTGGTTGGCAGACTGTGGGTTATATGTGTCTGCCTGGGCTCTTGCAGGTCGCTGTCTTCATAAAATCCTTATTTAGCAGACAGCACACCTGCAAACTCCAATGCTTTTTGCCATTGTCCACCTGCTTTCCCGAAGGGATTGATGTTTTCTGTCTTTTTTTATTTTTATTTTTTTGTTTTTTTTTTGAGGTAGGGTCTCGCTCTAGCCCAGGCTGATCTGGAATTCACTCTGTAGTCTCAGAGTCTCAGGGTGGCCTTGAACTCACGGTGATCCTCGTGAGTGCTAGGATTAAAGGCGTGTGCCACCACGCCTGGCTTGATGTTTTCTGTCTTGATCTCCCCTTCTAGCAGGATTCTTGTTAAAGTAGAAGTGTTTGGTAAATTGAAATGGATGTAACTTAGGCCGCAAAGCAAATTAAACAGACCCAGAGAAGCAGAAGTTCAGAAACCAGTGTCCCAGAGCCTGAAGGCTGGTGGCCATAGCTGGGCACTGGAGCCAGACCAGTCCTTCCCTGATATCAAAGCCCTCAGTGGGGAGGAGGCCAGCCTGGAAGGAAGTAAAACCTGAGAAAGGCTAGTGGGGCAGGAAGGGCCCAGTGGTGGAGCATGGGTGGGCTATGCAGAAGAGGTATTTCCTGAATGTTGGGCGCAGGAAGGAGATTATTCTGGCCGGTGGGAGACGAAGGGAGTAGGTAGGAGGGAGCAGAGGCCAGAACCTTCCCTACCACAGGCCTGGCTCTGGTGGCATCAGGTCCAGATACTGAAGGGACCAGGGGGATGGAAGATGTCTGTGTGGGTCAAGCAGGGACATGGTTGCACTGCTGAAGTCTTTCCACTAGAGGGCAGGAGAGACCCACGAATGAAGCCTGCATGGTCGTGGGTCCTGAGCTGCAGAGGGTCACTGGCCACTGTGTGGTCAGGAGAGAGTGGGGACAGCACAGTCAGGACCGCCTCTTCTTATTCTCCACAAGAAAGGCTAATTAGATACACAGTCTTACAGAAGTTGGGGGTGTGGTTGCCCTGGCAGAGGGTGGCATTAGAAAGAAGGCGATCACCGTGTCACCAAGGGAGGACTGGTTCTGCCTTCTTGTTTGGGTGGATTCGTTTCTCCTCTACTTCAAAAGTTGGGGTTATCTTCATTTCTGTCTAAAAAGACAGCTGGTTGGTGAGAGCATCTCTGGAGGTGACAGTGCCCCCTTTTCAGCCATTGGTCTGTCTGCCCTTGGGGGTTGGTCACACCCACCGCTGGACATGGTGCAGGAGCTGGTCTTTCCCTCGACTGTAGGCAGGAGAGTCTGGGGTCAGGCGTGGCTGGAGCAGCTGTGCATGGCGCTGAGTCTCAGTTTCCTCTTCCATGACAGGGAGAGTTGTAAACCAGCTCTTACCCAGGGCCCTGGGAAGTGGATATGACAGCATCAAGGCTCCCTTGGAGAGCAAAGTGACTCCGCAGGGTGGCTTTTCATCAGGCGGGAGCGTTCAGTGGTAGCTAGCTAGCTGAGCACTGGTTTGGCCCATGGTGGTAAGGTGGTCCATGTGAGCTAAGGAGGGAGATGTGAGGAAGCCAGGAGGGTCAGGGCCACCCAGGCCAGACCTTACTGAAGCCACAGTGCTCTGAGGTGGTGAGGAAGTACCCTGGAGCCGCCACTAGGTGGCATCTCTTATAGGAAGTGTTCCTGGGGATGACAGCCCACTCCCAGCTGCTCTGTCTGGTTCCCAGGGCCTCAGGTGGAGGAGAAGGATCAGGGGCAATTGACCTTGGCCAGGTGGGCAGGACTAAAATTGGGCATCACCCCAGCTGAAGGTGGTACGGATTGGCTTTATTTTCCTCCCTCTCTGGCAGCTCTTCTTTCTAGCTGGTGGCAGGGCTTGATTGGGACCCCTGCCTGGTTGCACACTGTTTCCAGAGAGACTGCGCCATAGCTCACCAGGGTCTTGAATTCCTCTGCTTGTCTTTCTTCTCCTTGAGTGCAGACGTGTGTGGGGGCGTGCAGGGCTCAGACAAGTCCCATTTCCGTTCTAATAAATATTCTTCCTTTCCTCTCTGAGCATTAAAAAAAAAAAAATCGAAAGGAGAAACAAGTCCCCATTTGTCACCTGTTTTCCCCGGTCCAGAGCAGGGGATGCATTTTGCTTTTGCTTGTGGCTGACTCACAGACAGCAATGAGAGATGGCCTCACTTCTGTCTAATTGGTTTAGTTCTGCCCTTGACTCTGACATGGCTGTAGCCTGGGGGTGGGATGGGAGCTGGAGAGGATGAAGGCGGTGCTGGGCTATAGCCAGGGCAGGACTGGAGAAAATGAGAGAAAACCAGGAAGGATGTGGGGAGAGGCATGATGGAATAGTTGAACTGACCAGGGGACTTTCTGCCCAGAGAGAGGAAGAGGAAGTCCATCAGGTAGTGAGCTGAGGGCATCTGCCTGCCTTCATCAAAGTACCTTGGTTCTGCCCTGGGGATGGCCATGCTGGTCCCTTGTGGGGAAGTCACAGGAGGACACATGACATGGTAGTCAGTCATCAGAACTCTAGCTCTCTAGCGGGGGCCTCCCCATCATGGAGCACCCTAGTATCGGTTTGCCTCTACACCAGGAAGGACCCCCACAGTCTAAGAGGTTGATGTTTCTTCAGGTCTCTGCTCAAGTCTATAACACGATTTTCAGTCTATGACAGAGGACACAGGTCATCGCCATACCTGGCTCTTCCAGACCACCTGTCATCACCAGTGACAAGTGGGGGCCTAATGCTAGGACTGGGTGGGCCTTTGTCAGGCCGAGATACTATGCTGTGGGAGTTCTAGGGCCCATCAGAAACTCTTGTTTAGAGCCACATGTCAGAGCTCTGGACCAGGACTGAGGCCTTATGGGATTGCTTTTGAGCCTGACTGTGTGGCTAGGGATGAGGGACACAGCTTCTTTGGTCTTCCACATTCCCGCCTGTGGAAGGGACCCTCCCTGCTCTGCCTTTCGGGGCTGTCCTGATGAGGCATGATGTGGGTGATTGCGAGCCCACTCTGCCCTGTGAAAGATAGGGCAGATGATGGCACTGTCATTATGCCTTTCTTCAGGTCAAGTGAGATCTACTCTCTCTTTCCCTTCCCCTCTGCTGACTGTCCCCTCTTCGGGACATGCCAACTCCCACAAAGAAGACTTCTAGTTTCACGATCTCAGTTGGAGCTTCCAACCCTGTGCCTTCCTGCTGAAAGGTGGATGGAGGAGGGGGCAATGCTCTTCCAGAGTGTTCCAGCTTTGAGGCCTGGATTCTAAAGGTACCAGCAGGGGGCAGTAGCACCTCACCTGTGCTTCCTGACCACAGCCCTGGGCACTGCCAGGAAGGCCACCTCAGTAAGCTGTGTGTGTGTGTGTGTGTGTGTGTGTGTGTGTGTGTGTGTGTGTGTGTGTGTGGTGTGTGGTGCGGCAGGCGGTGGAGAATGTCTTAATGACCTATGCAGTGTGGGATGGATTAGCTGAGAGCCCGTGGTGGCAGGGCCACCTGGACAGCCAGGTCTGACCACATGTGCTGATTTGCTTTAAGGAGCTGGGGTTGAGGGAGGAGCTAAAAATAAAAGCGAGGCTCAAGTGCCACTCCACGGGGTGCCAGTGGTGTCCATTGAGCCTCTGTCTAGAGAGAGGGGCCACGAATGAGGCTCATGTGAGTCCACCAGGGAAGTCTACCTGGCTGGACCCTCCAAAGCACCTCGTTGAGCTCAGGTGGTGACAATGCAAGGAAGCACCCTTGCAGGCCTTGGAGCAGGACTCTAGCTTTGATCTGGACCCTTGCTCAGACCACTGGGCTGCCTTCTCCCACCAACAAGCGTCTCTTCATCTCAGGCACAACCATGGACTCAGCTCTCCAGTTCCTGGGAGCCCAACTGCCTCTGCTCTGCCAGCTTCCCTCTAACTTTGGGTGGCTTGGGACACGACTGCGGGAGCCACAGACCTGAGACTGAAGGTGGCACCACTCCCACCCTTGGTGACTTCCTCCTAGCCCAGCACCTGGGGTCCTTGGAGGGCGGTGCTCCAAGAGGAAGCATACTGACCACAGAAAACTTTGCCCAGGGCTCTTAGGGATTTACAACCTCCATGATTGGATTTCTCTGTTAGCTTTTGTCCAGAGATATTTTTAAAATTTTTGACTTTTCTTTTTTAAAATATTTTATTTATTCATTTCAAGTAGAGAAATACAGAGAGAGGGGGGGGGGAGAGCACCAGGGCCACCACCTTGTGGGTCTGGCATATGTGGGTACTGGGGAATTGAACCCAGGGCCTTAGGCACTGGAGGCAAGTGCCTTAACTGCTGAGCCATGTCTCCAGCCCTTTTAAAATTAAAAAAAATATTTTATTTATTTTCAAGCAGAGAGATACAGACAGAGGCAGAGAAAGAGAGAATGGAACCACTAAGGCCTCCAGCCACTGCAAATGAACTCCAGATGCACGTGCCACTTTGTGCATCTGGCTTATGTGGGTCCTGGGGAATTGAACCTGGGTCCTTAGGCTCTAGAGGCAAGTGCCTTAACTGCCAAGCCATCTCTCCAGCTTTTGTCTAGAGATATTTTGAGGGAACCTTAAAGAATGTGGCAGCCCCTTGGCTCTCTTGCTCTCTCCTCATCTGAAATCTTGCAAATCATTCTGGCTTCCTGAAAGAAAGGCTCTTTCCCAGAAGACAGAAGACAGGGATGGAAAAGAACGTTCACTCAGGCTTGAGACATACACTGTGCTGCAGAATATTTTGGGCTGATGATGTCTTCCTGCCCTCCTCAGCTTTCGAGTGTCACCATCACAGTACTCAGCTTTTATCCATTCACCCCTCGGTTGAACCTGCATGTACTGAGCATCTACCATTCTCTCTCTCTCTCTCTCTCTCTCTCTCTCTCTCATTGCTACCAGAATTTAGGCCCCCTGAACAGTCAGGCTCCTGCCTCCTGATGAGAAGCAGCTGTGGCTCCAGCTGCTGGTCTAGACAGAAGGGAGAGCAGGCTGGAGGCAGACGACAAAGGAAGTGTGGAGACATGTGGCAAGGCAGATATGGGGGAGGAGGAGGACAGAACTAGGCAGGAGGCAGGAAAGCTTGGGGAGGGCTGGGCAGCCCAGGTCTGAGAGAGTGAAAACAGGAGAGGTACCAAACCTTGGGGAAGGGGCTGTGGGAAAATGGATGTGTGGGTGTGGGGCGTGATGGTCAGAGGAGAGCTGGAGGGAGGATCAGCTGGTGGCAGTCCAGGTTTGGAATGGGCAACCCTGAGGCTGGTCCCCGGGGATCTCAAGAGCATAGCTCTAGCTGAAGGCCCAGTGTCCTGGCACCGTTTGTGTATGTCATGCATCCCTGGCTGCGGGCCTGTGTTAGTTACTGTCATGGTTTGATCCAGGTGTCCCCCACAAACAAATGAATGTGTTCTGATAGATCGATCCTCAGCTGATGGCAGTTTGGGTTTTACAACCTCGATGAAGCGTGTTGTCAGGGGCGGGTTTATGGGTTTTAAGCCATCTCCCCCTTGCCAGTATTTGGCACACCTTCCTGCTGCTGTTTGCAGTGCTGTGGCGGAGGTGATGTCCAGCCCTCTGCTCATGCCATCGTTTTTCCTGCCAGGATGGAGTCTCCCCTGGAGTCCGTAAGCCTAATAAACCCATTCCTCCAAAGCCGCTTTTGTTTGGGTTCTTTCTGCGCAGCAACTAGGAAGCTGACTGCAACAGTTACCTTTCTTGTTGCTGCAACAAAATACCTGAACAAAACAAGGAGGGAAAGTTTAGTTGTAGCTGACAGTCCGAGGGGACATGGTCCATGGTGGCAGGAGTGTGAAGCAGTTGTTCACATCCAGTCCACGGTCATGAAGCAGAGCCATGCTGCCGGCGCTTGGCTCGCGCTCTCCTTTTTATCAGTCCAGGATGCTTCATCTAGGGAATGGAGTGACCCACAGTTGGATTGGGTCTTCCCATCTCACCTAACCAAATCTAGAAAATCCCTCACTGAAATGCCCAGGGATTTGTTTCCCTGGTGATTCTAAATCTTGTCAAGTTGACAAACACGATTAACCCTTACAGTCTGGAAGGGTGGCCCAAGTGCCCTTTGAGGTCCTGGAAATTAAGTCATCAGCCAGACAGAGCCTTGCCTTCAGAGAGCTCCTGCCCCCGGAGCTGAAGGTGGAGGGAGCAGGGTGGGTATGGATGTGACTTCTTCAACTCTTCCTCCACACACCAAGCTGAGTTCCTCAACTGAGCTGTGCACCCAGCCCTCTGGGCATCTCAGCCTTTCTCTGGTTCAGGGTTCACCACAAGCCTGTGCTGTGTGACTTTTCTGAGCCTTCCACTGAGTGCAGACACCGGTGGAGTGAGTGGTTAATGACTCTGTCTTCCAGGTGGGAACCATAAAAGGTCATAAGTATGAGACTATAGGTCAGGGTCACTGGAGGGGTCGTGGTGAGACATTTTGACTCATCAGACCCCTTTGTGTGGGTGGTTAAGCTTTCTGTTTGGAGACCAGTTTCTTGTCATCCAAAAAGCTGCATCTTGGGTCTTAGGAAATATGCAGGGAAATGGGTTTTGCTCTTCTATTAGTGAATCTGAGATTCCTAAAACCCAAGCTAGGCCTCCAGGTCTTCATCGACCTCTCAGCTGAGGTCAGCATGGCCTCCAGCCATGGTGGGTGGACAAGAGCTGAGTCTTTCCTTTTTTTCAGTACTGGAGTTTAAACCCAGGGCTCCATGTATGCTAAGCAAGCACTCACCCATTGAACTTCATTCCAAGCCTTTGTGACAATTGAGTTTCTTTCTGCTCTTTGCTTGAGTTCAAAGAAAATCTCTCTCTCTCTCTCTCTCTCTCTCTCTCTCTGTGCTATCACTGCCCTGTGGGCCCACTCAGAAGCCAGAGGAGAATATTGAATGTTCCCTCCAGTGTTTATCCACATATGTCCTTGAGACAAAATCTCTCACTGATTCTAGAACTTGGCATCTCATGAGCCCCGGCAATTCTCCAGGCTCTGCTCCCCACTGGACTGAGGTTCGAGATCTGTGTGACCATCCCCAGCTGTTTATATGAGTGCCGGGAAGTGGGCTCAGGCCATCTCGGGTCCCTCCAGGCCGTCATGCTCTTACCTGCTGAGTCATCTCTTCAGCTCCAGAAAATCCATTAAAAAAAGCCAAACCTTTCTTCAAGTATCCTGCTCTTAATCCCTAATCATTTTTGCAATTTCTATCCTTTAAATCTTTCCAGCCCTTGCTTCTCAAGGAAAATCTTAAATTGGACACATTCGGAGTTTGGAGACTTTAATGAAATGACTGCTTCTGGGTTTCCATATGCTTCAGAAATCTTTCAACATGATGATGATAAAAAAATGAATGTTTTCATACTTTTCTTCTTGTGTCCAGGATCTGTTTCAGGACTTCTATGATATGTCTTCATTTATTTGTCAGAACAATGAACCTGTGAGAAAGGCATCGTCACACCATTGTACAGGTGAGAACAATGAGGCTTAAGAAATTAAGTTTTTTTTTGCCCAAAGTCACACAGATGGTTCCTGTGGAAAACGTGTGCTACAGTCTTCCAAGCTGATCCTGCAAATATGTAGATTGGTTTTCAGCCATATTTTTATCTTAATAGTTTATGCAAATATTGTGGATTGTACCTTATATAAAACTCACATTTGCAGGCACCCACAGTGGTGTATGCTTATAATCCCAGCACTTGGGAGACTGAAGCTGGAGAATGTCAAGTTTGAGGTCATCCTGGACGGACTGTTTCAAAAAACAAAACAAATCAGACATCACATTTATTTGCGTTAATGTAAAAGTTGCACCTTTAATTTCAGCACTTGGGAGGCAGAGGTAGGAGGATTACTGTGAGTTTGAGGCCACCCTGAGACTACATAGTGAATTCCAGGTCAGCCTGGGCTAGAGCAATACCCTGCCTCGACCCCTCTCCCCCCAAAAAGAAAGAAAGAAAGAAAGAAAGAAAATTGCATTTAAAGTTTTTACTTGAGCTTTAGGAGATACTTGATGCATTGGGAAGACATATCACACATCACATCTCTGCTGTGGCTTTTTTGTTTTTTTTTGAGACAGAATCCCAGTAATTCAGAATGGCCTTAAACTTTTTATAGATAAGGATGACTATGAACTTCTGATCCTCCTGCCTCCACGTCTAGAGTGTACAGCCATGCCCAGTTCTGAGGTGCTGAATGTCCAACCCTGGGCTTCTACCAGCTAAGTTAGGCTTCTGTTTTGGTCTTGAGTTCCCTGGATACATGAGTGGACTTCAAACAGCACAGTAGGCAGACCTGCTCTGGGATGGTGGTTTCTGGGTTCAGCTTCCCCTGTGCTGATCAGAGGACTGGTGGTTTCTGTCTCATGTTTCTCAGCTTTGTTTGCAGCGTTTTGTTTCCCTAAGCACCACACCTGTCTTCTATGATGGGGATGTTTTGTTTCTCAGAGCTGTTTTGAAGATAATGGGAACTAATGGAGGTGAAATGGGCTGCAGCGAGCAGAAGCATGACATTTTGGGTTAACATTTACATCCTGACATCAGGAAGCCATTTGACCCACACTGAGCTTCTGATTTATTTTATTGCAATTCCACAGATTTATTTGACCTAGAGTTTCCATTCCGTTCAATTTCAATTTCCCAGGGTCCAATGGGCGCTCATGTGATTTCATTGCCTGGTTGATAGAATTTCTCTTCATGGGAGGAGGTGAATAAGGAAGATACAGGGCAAAGGGGTGTCCCTGTCCATGAGAGCAGACATGAGCCAGGATATAGCAGAACCCTAAGTGGAGCTGAGCATCAACAGACTTTGGTACCCAAACGAGAGACGAGGATGCAGGGATGCTGCTTGTAAAAGCAAGGTGATGTAATGGTCAAAGGAGGTTTATTCATCTCTGCTCTGGGCCTGAGACTATTTTCAGATTTGGAAGATAATGATGAACAAAACTGATAATGATCTCTGACATCAAGGAGTTCAGATTAAGGTGTGGGTATCCATATCCATATATCAGATGTGTACGTAAGCAAAAATCAAATTTTAGCATACACGAGAGCAAGGGGAGGGGTTTGGCAAAAGGAGAGAATGTTATGAGCACTTGGGTTATGGTGGAGCCAGCATTACATAGAGCTTTTAACGCGAGCCTGGCCGAATAAGCGAGATTCGTATAGAGGCTCCTTTAAGTCATCATTTGGAGTTAAGTGTAAGACTGAGGAAAGAGGTTCCCAGAAATAGAGCCAAAGCATTAAGGCAGGATTACGTCTGGCACATCTGAGGAATATCTGTTCCTAGCATGGCTGAAGATGAGATGGGGAGAAGAATATTAGGGGAAAAGGTGGAGGAGGCAGACGAAGGGGGAGAGCAGAATCTGTCTAGAGTATTCTAGGCTTCTCCTCTAAGTGACAAGGGAGCCATGGCTAAGTCTTAGGTATATGCCATATATGACATCCTTCCTGTTAGCAACTCCCCAACTTCCAGCACAAGTTCATGGCTGAAGCCCATTGATAATGCTTTGCCCAAAGTCACACAGGCAGTTACGTGTTAACTGTGACTCAGCCTGGAGGATCACTGTGAGTTCAAGGCCAGCCTGAGACTACATAATGAATTCCAGGTCAGCCTAGGCTAGAGGGAGACTCTACCTGGAAAAACAAACAAAAAACAATCCAGGAATTATGTAATTGTAACATGATGGAAAACATGGAGTTCTACATTCAAGAAGCACCACAAATCCAAGAAGGATAAATAGACAGGAATGAAAGAAAAATCAAAAGAAAAATAGAGCACCCAAAGAGAGAAATACACATGACTTTCAGCCAAGGAACAAGAAGGCCAACAGGTAACTTATCATCAGAAGTATTCAAAGCCAAGGCAGTGTAATGGCGTCTTCCAAATGTGTGATGTCACTTGTCAACCTGATTGGATTGGGCATCAGAACCCCTCGGCTTTGACCTTTCTACGTGGACTGAAGACAATCTGCTCTCTAAGAATCCTCTAGGCTTTTGGTGCAAGATTGGGACTGCTGAGAACTTGAGCAGCTACTCAATTCTCAGCCTTTCCTGTGTGTAGACAGCCACTGTTGGAATACCCAGCCCATACTGTATAAGCCAACCTAATAAACTCTCTTGATATATCAATATATATCTACACACACAGACATATATGTATATATAAATACACACTCATTCATTCTATAAGTCAGTTCCCCTAGAGAATGTTGACTAACACAAAATGTTAAAAGAATTACCTATCTAGTGCTCACTTCAACAGCACATACAACCAAATCAGAGTGATACACCGAAGATTATCATGGCCCCTGTATAAGGATGACACACAAATCCATGAAGTGTTCCATATTTTTAAACAAAACAAAAAAGAATTCCCCATCTATAATCCCAGCCATTGAACCTGATGGCAAGGGCTCAGTGGTAGAAAGCTTTCTAGCATGCACTCACTTTCCAGCACCACACCCAAAAGTGAAGGTGGAAAAAAAAGCATTTATTTTTGTGTGTGGGGCAAAACAAGATGATTTTTCACTAGTGGTTCTATTCTTGAGACAGAATTAAATGACCCATGTGGAAGCACAAGGATGGAGGAAGGAGTGAGAAGCAGGGGTGATTCAGTAAATAAGTAAAAGGACACAAATACTGAATAAGACACTAAGAAGAGCTGCTTTTTATGAAATGCATCCTATGTTCCAGACAGTATGTGCTACAGCCAGCTTTCTCATTGCTAGAAAACCTGACTAAAATCAAGTTAATGGGAGGAAAAGGATCTTTTTTGCTTACAGACTCAAGGGGAAAGTTCCATGATAGCAGGGAAAACCAATGGCATGAGCAGGAGCTGGAATCACCTCCTGGTCAACATCAGGTGGACAGTAGCAGCAAGAGAGTATCAAACACTGGAAAGGGGAAACTGACTATAACACCCATAAACCTGCCCCCCAACAACACTTCTTTGACAAGGTTTTAATTCCAAAATTGCCATCAGCTGGGGATCAAGCAATCAGTATACATAAGCTTATCGGGGTCCGGGGTACCTGAATCAAACCACCACATTCAGCTCTGGTCCCAAGAAACTAATAACCATACATGATGTAAAATGCAATGCACCAAGGCCAACTCCAAAAGTCTACATAGTTTTTAAAAATCTCAATGATTTTCAAACATCCTCATAGTTCAAAGTCTTTCAAATGAGTTGTAATACCAAAACAAAACAATAACCCATAATGGCATAGAACAATTATTCACACTGTAAAGATGGCATTGGACAAAGCAAAGATTGACCCAATACAAGATTTAAAACAAACAGGGCAAATACTAAACTCTAACTCCACATCTGATAAATCTAACCAGTGACAGGTCTCTGGAGTTCCAATTCTACCCGTCCAGCTTGGCTACTCACACTCCAGGAAAACTTTATCCAGGGCTGGACACTCTCCTTGGCAGCCATCCCATACTCCTGGCATTTCACTGGGTCTCCACTGTAACCCATGGTTCATCCTCATGGCTCCATTGGGCTTCCACGCAGGGCCTTCAACAAGCCTGCTTCACACTGCCCATGGACATATCCAAAAAACAAAGTCATGTTGCACATCCAATGACCCACTTTTTCCTGCATTTTTTATACTCCATAGTACCAGGTGGCTACCAACTTGTTAGTACATGGAGAAATAAATTTATCTTTGAAGAGCAGGATATTCCTTCAATATTCAGGCCCCATATTTCAAAAGTGATTCTTCCTGCTGTCCCAATGCAGATCATCGGGCTCAATCTCAATGGTTGTAATCTCTCAAACGATTTCAGCTGAATGTGTATCAGCTTCATTTCTTTCTGTGCCGTCTCCATCTGCTCACACCAGTCTATTTCTATGCAAAGCAACCCTGCACAAGTTCTCAGGAAACAGGCAGACAGAACACAGCAAACCTCTCACATGCACTACTTCTGGCACAGTCCTGACAAAGTTCTTTCTCACCCTCATAAGCCAAACGTCACGGTCCATAGTCCTCACTGCGTTCAGGTCTTTCAACTCTGACCAGAATGGTCCATCAATCTGTACTTACAGCACTGCAAGGCATCTCTTATGCTAAGGTTTCAAATCCTTCCACATTCCTCCTGCAAATCAGTTCCAAAAGGCCAAAGCTACAGAATCAGGGTTCCAGCAGCGATGACCCCACTCCTGATACCAATTTTACTGTTGCAGTCAGCTTTCTCATTGTTAGCAGAAAGAACCTGACCAAAAGCAAGCTGATAGGAGGAAAAGGTTAATTTTGGCTTACAGACTTAAAGAGAAACTCCATAATGGCAGAGAAAACCGATGGCATGAGCAAAGGCTGGACACCACCTCCTGTCCAACATCAGGTAGACAACAGCAGCACGAGAATGTGCCAAACACTGGAAAGGGGAATCTGGCTATAACACACATAAGCCTGACCCTAACAGCACATCTCTGGTAAGGTTCTAATTCCAAAATTGCCAACAGCTGGGGATCAAGCAATCAGAACACATAATTTTGTGGGGATACCTGGGTCAAACCACCACAGAATATATGAATTATTTTCTTCATTCTTCATAACAATTCTGTGAGTTTGGTGCTGCTATCCGTTCCATTTGGCACACAGACTGAAGCTTAGAGAAGAAGAGTTGCAATGACTTGAGTTGGTCTTACCACCTCAAGTCTGCGTTTCCCTCACTTAAGTATCTTTTTCTTAAATGCCAATAACTGACTCCTCTAAGTTCCATGGAGAACCAATGAGTAGGCTTCCACCTGGTTCAACTTGGTGGCTGTCATTTCCAAATTACTGCTTTCCACTTAAATGTTGAAGGGTAGTTCAAAGTAGCTTTGGAAGAGGGCATAGCAGGTGGCGGGAAAACCCCCTCTTTCTGGGGCTGGAAAGTTCCTTTTCCTTCAGACAGCTCTGTTCTCTCTATTCACCAAATCACCAGCCATCTTGCAAGACCGAGCCAATATCTTGCCTTGACCATGAATTCTTCCATAACATTTTAATTTATTCTGATCATTCCCCTTCTAGCTTACCTGTGGAAGGTAGACATCCATGTCAGTTGTTTCTGACATGATAGCTCTTCTCACCTGTCATTTGATGTAAGATCTTAGTAAAAGCCACACTTGTTTGGCTTTTTATCTTCCAATGTGGGCACCTGGCACTCAGGGTAGGCTTCGGTGGTATACACTCATGATTTGTAGTAACAGTTCATCCTCTGAACCACAGATAGTGAGGTGGGAAACCAGTGTTATGGCTGCATTATGTGAAGAAGAACACAGTTCTTCAAGTTGCCTTGACATTACCCCAGCAGTAGAGTTCAGTGGGGTCCAATTGTGGATATCTTTACACAGCATCAAGACCTCTGGATTGAATTGTGAGCAGCGAAGTCTGGTGAGTTATATTTGGCAGTTCAAGTACCAAAATTCCCAAGCACCACTAATGGCAGATGTTTAATGGCATTTGACTTTCTCATAAGATCTTCCATCACACTGATTTGTGAGTGGCTTCCCAGTCAAGACACTCCAGATGTCCCCTTTGCTCCCACATCTTGGGGCTCCACTCAGAGCTCTGTGCCCTCCCTGTTTAGTCACAACTGATTTTTAATCTGCTTTTCTTTGATGATATTTATGGAAGTCTAGACATATCTGTGGGTAGAGAGGACACCCACGGGGGCATGTGTGGTGAATATTAATGAGTGCTCCATAATGAGACCAGGACACTCATGTGCCGGTGGGAGTGTGGAAGCAGAGAGCAACTTTTAGAAGAAGATAAAAGGATAAATGGCACCCTGGCTGGGTAAGATGCAAGGAAGACGATCTCTCTTCACTTGGCGGAGGCCAAGAGGAGAATGATGGAATGAGGTTGGAAGTTTATCAAGAAGCTTATCGTTTGTGCTGAGAGGCAGCTCCAGGGAGATTCATATCTCCCATGTGGGTTTCAGGTAAGAGTGATGGAAGGGAAAAAAATGCAAAGTAACATTGGTGTGCCATAGAGCGATTCACACACTTTATTCATGTGTGATTTTGTTTTGTAGTTTATGTAAGCTGAATTTAATGGGGAGGAGGATGTTTTCTACTTGGATCCCTCCATGAACGGCCAAGCACAATAGTGTTTTATTAAAGTAAGGTTGAACCCTACACTTACACATACACATGTGTACAGGCATGCTTTCAGCTGTAACCAGTACAAACTGGTTGGTTTAAGACACTTTTACAAATTATTGGGCACTATTATTTTGGTAGTAATTGCATTAAGCTTGAATGTTAATTTGAGAGCTTATGTCTTTACTGTGTTGAGTCTCCAAATTAATAAACAAGACATATCTATCTACTTCAATTAGACTTTTGATTTCTTTCATTAGTATTTTGTGATTTTTAGCATAGAAGATCTATACATGTAGATTAAAAAAGATTTATGCCTAAGCTTTGCATGGTGGCCCTTGCCTATAATCCCAGTACCTGGGAGGTGGAGGAAAGTAGATTGTGACCTTGGGCTAGACAGTGAGATCCTCTCTCAAAAATAGCATGAGCCAGTCATGTGGTGGTAGAGCAATTTCCTAGCAAGAGCAAGGCCAAGCACTTATATATAGCATTATCATTTTATTTTTGATTTCCATGTGCTCATTGGTCACAGATATGATTTTAACTGACTTTTGCATGTTGATCTTGTTTTCTGTGACTGCTGAACTCACTCTCAAGTTCCTGGAGATGTTCTGGAATTTTATGCATGAACAATCATGTCCTCTGCTGCTAGAGACAGTTTAATTTCTTTCTTTTCATGTGTGTATAGTATGTGTGGGGTGTTATGTATGTGTGCTTGCACGTGTGTGTGCAAATGCACATGCCCTGTGCACACACATGTGGAGGCCAGAGGAGAATGTTGGATGTCCTCTATCACTCATTTGTGTGTTTCCTTGTATTCCAGTCAGCTTTCTAGTTGCTGCGCAGAAAGAACCCAAGCAAAAGTGGCTTGTAGAGGAATGGTTTTATTTGGCTTACGGACTCGAGGGGAAACTCCATCCTGGCAGGGAAAACGATGGCATGAGCAGAGGGCTGGACATCACCTCTGCCACAGCACTGCAAACAGCAGCAGGAAGGTGTGCCAAACACTGGCAAGGGGGAGCTGGCTTATAACCCCCATAAGCCCACCCCCAACAACACAGCTCCAATGAGGTTCTAATTCCCGAATTGTCATCAGCTGAGGATCGATCTATCAAAACACATTCATTTGTTTGTGGGGGACACCTGGATCAAACCATAACACCTTGGGACAGGGTCTCTCACTGAACCTGGACTGCTATTTAAAGTCACACTGGCTGACCAGTGAGCCCCAGTGATTCTCCTGCCTCCACCTTCACAGGGCTGGGGTTGCAGGTGTGTGTGACCACACCCAACCATGTCTGTGGGTTCTGGGGAACCAAACTCAGGGCAAATCAGATCCTCCCAAAGTTTCATGCTTGTTCAGCAAGTGTTCTTACATGCTGAGCCGTCTCCCTAGCAAGGTTAATTTCTTTCTATTGGTATATTGAATAATTTTTGGACCAAGAGTAAAAGTAATTCAAACGAATATATAAATAAGCAAAAACAAAACCTCAAACTCAAACCCCGAAATACTGTGACTTAACATTGCACCGTTACATTTGCACAAAAAATTAGCTAAAAAAAGATTCCACATTTAAAGTAAACCATAAAATTATAAAACTTTTAGAAGAAAATATAGGGCCTAGTGAAGAGATCTTAGGCATGAAGTTAAAAGCACTATTGAAAGAAAAAAATTGGTAAAGCAAACTTTATCTAATTAAAAATCTTTAAGGCTGTGTAAAGACTTTGCTAAGTGAATGAAGGGACCAGCAATGGACTGATATTTGCAAGCCACATGTCTGATAAAGAACTCATATCTAGATTGTATAATGAACCTGAAAAACTCAGCATTAAACAAACAAACAAAAAATGTGCCAGGGACAGAGAGCCATTTCGTCACAGAGGATATTCAGAGAGTAAGCAAATGCATGGAAAATGTTCAGAATCCCTGGTTGTCAGGGAGATGCTTTTGAGTCCACAATGAGATGTCACTACACATCAAGAACAGTTAAGATAATAAGAATAAAATAATGGCAAAAGTGAACGCTGTTGAGGACATGGGGAAACCATCTCTTGTATATTGCTGATGGCAGAGTAACATGGAACAGCCACTCTGGAAAATAGTCTAAAACCCACAATTACACATAACCTAACAAAACTACTCCCAGGCATTCATCCTAGAGCAGTAAAAACAACTGTGTTCATACACACCCTCTACATGACTCCTTCTATTGGCTTTGTTTCCAAACTGGAAATGGCCAAAGTGTTTTACACAAGTCTGTCC
>PVHP010038171.1:0-17001 GCA_004024765.1 Zapus hudsonius | reverse complement strand
CAACCTTAAAGCAGCCTTAATACTCATCCACCACGACTCAGGGAACTATGTGGAAGAGGGGGTGGAAAGATTGTGAGAGCCGTGGTGGGGGAGATTATCCAGAGGAATGGCCAGGAGAACCTGGCTGAATACTAGGCTATCCATGGTCCCCTGTCACAAGGACTGATCCAGACGACCCTTGGGGGAGGTTATCCAGTGGAGGGGTGAGGGGAGGGCAGTGGGGAATTGGCGATAACAACTCATTGTTTGCCCACTAAATGTTGTAACTCATTATGGACAATAAATTAAAATAATAATAATAATATATCCATAATGCTTTTACGAGGATAAAAATGGAAGCACAGAGCCTCAATTTGTGCAGAGGGAATAGAACTTGTTAAAACTAGTCTTAAATCTCTACACTTAAGAAATGCCATTCCTTTTAGGTCCAGGTCCATAAAGAACCCAGAGATTCAGTAAACAAATGAAGTAAATAATCCGTTTGTAAGAGCAGTAGTTTACTTCTTAATTGGGGAAAAATAAACCCTAGACATAGATGTGTCTTGCTAATGGCTTCTCCATAAATAAAATTGCAAATCAATAATTATTTTTATTTCCTTAGTAATGCCTTAATTATTACTCTACATTCTTGTATGGAAATGAGTAAAAAATAAACAAACAAAATTAAACCAAGACCATTCCAACATTACAGTAGCTAAACTTTGGGTATGTCTTTTTAAGCAAATCTACTATTTTCATTTAACCTACATTTTCTGTTATCTGGGTGCTGTGGAATTGAACCTAGGACCTTACTAGGCATGCACTCTACTACTAAGCTAAACTCCCCTCTACCCTTAAAATTGTTATTTAAATTTTTTAAACCTATGTGGGCATTTATACTCAGGGGAGGAGGGATAAATTAGTACAGGTAAATATTCTGGGCATTATATAATATGGAAGGATAGTGAGTTATAAATTCATTAGCTGAATTATCAATAATAACATGTTTCTACTAGCAATTTTCTCCAAGAGAAAGTTGTTTATTATTTCATTTAGGATGTCTCCATTTATTTACTACCAAAATTTGTTTACAAAAATAATGAAAGAGAATTGATCTAAAATTTAAGTGCATAGGTGACATTACCAAATTTGTAGCAGCAGCAGGGAAATATGTCACCCCTTTAGCAGGATACTGTGACCATTTCTTTGGTGACCTGCTTACACTCCACAGAAGGCTGAATTATTGAATAATAAAGCATGAACAGGGTGAAAGATCACATAATCACTCACACTTACTGCTCTGTGCTTCTGCTATTAGAGTTGAAGTAAGGGACTTTTATGCCACTAAGTGTGTTTCACTAAGAAATTATAGAGTAGGGGGAGATTCATTTATAATTCCCATTTTTAAATAAAATTCAAAGAATAATCAAGAATCATTTTTGAGAATGAAGGAATCCACTGGCCCTGTTTAATATACATAGCTTTCAAATAAAAGGCAAATCACAGTGCAAGTCTTGAGGCCTTGATTTCTCAAGTATCTGTGGTATGTTCCTAGGGGCACTGGAGGTCAGTGCAGCTAATGGGTTGCATTTGGGATCTTGATGCTTTAAATTTCTGTATTGGGATGGGACACAAAAGTGACTTTATAGAGCTCCAGTGGTGGTGTGTGTTAGCATGTGGTATTTATGTTGTGAAAGTGCTTTTACAGAATTCATCTGTATGGAAGACAATGTATAAGACTTCATAACTCTGAGATAAATAAGAGAAGAACAAAAGATTGAGTAATGTCTGTTGCTCACACAACTCATACCCCTTCATCCCATGGAGCATACCAGCAATCCTGCTGAGGAGGGCCCTCAGTGGAATGGGGGCAGGAAGGTGGGAAATGGTGGAATCAAAACATGATTTGTACATACAAAGTTTCTACTTATTAAAGAAAATAGATAAATAAAGATTGAGTAATGAACCATGATATTCTAACACAGACCATCTTCCTCCATATAGTATTGACTATCACAAAATATTGACTTTCTAGGGTTTTTATATAGTATTCTCTTTCCCAGGGCCTTACATATCTAAAATAAAGATATTCATAGCCTAATTAATTTTAAGTTGCTTTCACTTTTCTTTGTTTTTGAGACAAGGTCTTGCTATGTAGCCCACACTAGCCAAAAAGCCAAGATTGATACTCTGAACTGTTTTTCTGACTCACCTTTTAGGTTTCCATTAAGTCATTCTTAAGATTTCTGATTGGGTAGGGCATGGTGGTGCCCTCTTTAATCCCAACATTCAGGAGGATCACTCTGAGTTTGAGACCAATCTGGGGATACAGAGCAAATTCCAGGTCAGACTTGGCTAGAGTGAGACCCCATGTTAAAAAAAATTCAAAATATTTCTAATTTGTAGTCTGGGGACAGGGCTCAGTGGTAGAGCACTTGCCAAACATGCATGAGGCCCTGGATTTCACTCCCAGCATATGTGTGCATATGAGCACACACACACAATCAAATTCTTTATACATATGTGTCTCAGCAACTAAGGAGATTCAGGTAGGAGGACTACTTGGGCCTCCTGAAGACAATTACTTCCCCCCCCCCTCTATTTTCCTTCTCAACTTCTACCAGAATTTACTTGATTTGGACCCTAAATTCATAATGCTTTTTTTCCTATGTTTTGGGTAGGATCTAATTCTTTAAATCACATGATAATGAGTGTCACATGGCTTCACACTAAACTTTTCAAACATGAATTTCCACTAGTATAAAGCCAAGCTCCATAGGTTAATTTGAGCCATGGACTAAACATTTTGCTTCATCTTTATGAACTATCAAATTTCTGAAGAAATTGGTTGCAGAACAGTGATGAGCATCTTTACTCCTTTAGGTCCACTCTCTCAGTCTCTCCCCAATTTTGGGCTCCTGCTGACCTCTATGGATGGTACCAATGGACTCACTTGTCTTCAAGCTTCTGGTGAGTTCTAAGAATGAGGAGCACCAGTAGGTCATCAGAGAGGAGGAAGAGTTTGAGGCACTGATTTTTTCAGTCGTCTCACAAGGTCATTATTGGTTGGCTGTATCCCACTATAAAAGGCCACAGCTACTTCCAGACAGTACTCCACATGGCTGGGCCCCATAGTTCTCCCTTCCTTTGTTTCCTCTGGGCCTGAAGGTGGTGAGAGACCTTAAGTGTTACTATAAGTGGCAGAGCTCTATGCCTTCTCAGTTTCCCTACCCCTTGCTGCTGCCTTCTGAGGTATTCCTCTTTCAAAACCTCCCAGGTACCCAGTTTCAATTCCACTGAAACTGACCGAGTAAATAAGTCATTAAATAATTTGACTAATGAATTAAAGTATTCATTTTATCACAAATGGATACATTAAAAAGTAGAATGGAAAGATGAATTTGTTCTCTGCTAAACGTCATCTCTATGGAAATTTTCAAAGCACATTAGCAAATATAATTCTCTTTCCTTAGGGAAGATTTATCATCACCAGAACTCCATCAGAACTTCTGCATTGCCACTTTTTCTAATCTTTGGCTTATAGTAAAAGTGAAAAGGGAAGAAAAATGAAAAGAATTTCATGGCAGAAAATCACTTTAAAAAATTGTTTTCAAAATATGTCCTGAACTTAGAACACATAATTTCCTATTTTAAAAATATGGTATTCACATCTACTTTTTTTCCTTCTTACATTTCTACCCACGGATACAAATTTACAAATGTGCATAAATGAGGTTGTATCATACACATTTAGATTTTTCATAAGTCTTTCTTCTTCTCTTCTTCATTTCAGCTTCCCTTTCCTCATCTCTTGCCTTCCCCTCCATCACATATATCCTTCAACAAAATAATTCATGATAGTAATTTAGTTTCCATACATATTTGCTCCAAGCCCATATAATTTTATACATATATACATACATGTATCTACATATACAAACAAATGTGATTTGGGGGGTCATTGTTTTATAAAGATGATATTCTATTATACATCTTTTCTGTCTTGCTTTTCTTATTTCAAAATACCATCTGGAAGTTTTTACATACACAATATTATAACTATCATTTATTTTGTACCTGACAACAATATTCCAACTGGGGACTATGCCATAATTTATTCAAACACTCCCTTATTAATGGGTATCTACTTTAGTAACCATTTCTTACCAATACAACCGATATGATCTCTCTCTCTCTCTCTCTCTCTCTCTCTCTCTCTCTCTCTCTCTCTCTCTCTCTCTCTCTGTGTGTGTGTGTGTGTATGTGTGTTTGTGTGTGTGTGTGTATTCACAATCGTTAACTCAAAAGGTGATTGGGTCAAATGACATGGATATTTTTAGCTTTAAAAGATGTGACCAAATAAAGATGTCATAGATCAAATTCCCTCCAGCAAAAAAATGAGAGTGCCCTTTTTCATGTCTCTAATTATCAGTAACTGTAATAGGTCCTTTTAAATTTTATACTTATTTCATGGGTAATATTCTAGTTTATGCTTCCCTTTGCTAAGATTATCTTTTGTTGTGGAGCATCTGGGTCCATTATTTGGCCCATTTTTCTGTTTGCAGAGAGATTTTATATATAAAAGAGAAACATTGAAAGCTTAAGACACCAAATTGCATTGGGTTTTTTATATTTATTTTCCAATTATGTATGCTACAAAGAACATTGTTGAAGCATACAATGTATAAACTGATCTAGATTTTAAAATGTTTTTCATTTATCCAATAAAAAACATGCATCCTTTCAAAATTTAGGTTGACAAATTGTTTTCAAGAGTGAGTTTTGAAATAATTGCCTCTTTAAATCTTTTGCCAATTTTTATATTGAATTAAAAGTGTTTTAAAGATATTTTGTTTGTTGACTATTGCTAATGCTTTTCAAAGTATATTGTTTGTACATTAACTTTACAGACTTTTTTTCATTTTATAAACAAATATACCTCATTCCAGTTTCGATTAAGATCTGACCTACCTCAGCTTGTCCATGTATTTTGGTTCATTAGATTTAGGCATTTAATTCATCTGAAATTTAGTTTTGTCTAGAATGAATAAGTCTAATTTTATCTTTTTATTTTCTTTTCAGGTGGTAACTTTGAAATACTTTTCTTACCACATATCAATTGTACATGTTAAAAGGATTCAGTATATTTCCATACATGTCTACAGTGTGCATTGATCATATTCCTACCATCTACTCTCACCTCCCAAAGACTCTTGCCAGTACCAGGTAATCACTATTATAGTTTCAAGTTTACTTTTTTTTTCAGTTTCCACATGTGAGAGAAAACATGAATATTAACCCTCTGTTTGATGACTAGTTGGTAAAGATCTCCTACTATTTCACAGGTTATCTCTTCACTTGGTTAATGGCTTCCTTTGTTGTGAAGCTGATTTTCTCTCATTTTCAGATGCACAGCCGCTGAAGCCTGCCCCATGTATTTAATGGCCCATCTTTTTTCCACACTTAGATCTTCTCATATGATTCTTACCCTATTCCACAAACCTATACCTCTCCCACAATTGCTTGTTTTGTGTTTAATTCTTTATATGTTCCAGTCTCTTTCCAGATTTTCTCTTTGCTTCTGTTGAACTATGTGTCTGTTCTTAATTGCCATAACGTTTGGGCCTTATAACTTGTTCAGTAATCTGACAAAACATGTTGTCCTTATAAAATGGATGCAGTGGTACATGCTTATAATCTCAGGAGGCAAGAAGATTGTTGTGAGTTCAAGGTCAGCCTGAGACACATAGTGAGAACCTGTCTCAAAACAAAACACATTGTTTCTTCATTTACTTTATTTTTATTTTATTTTATGAGGAAGGGTCTTGCTCTAGCCCAGGATTACCTGACATTCCCTTAGAATGGCTTGAACTCACAGCAATCCTCCTACCTCTGCCTCCCAAGTGGAGGATTAAAGGCATGCCCCATCACAACTAGACCTTCTATTTTTAAAAAAATTTATTCACTTGCAAGCAGAGAGAGAGAGAGAGAAGAATGGGCACACCAGGGCCTCCAGCTGCCACAAATGAACTTCAGATGCAAGCACCACTGTGTGCATCTGGCTTTACATAGGTACCAGGGAATGGAACTCTGGTCGTTAGGTTTTGCAGGCAAGCACCTTAACCACTGAGCGATCACTCCAGCCTCCAATATTTCACTTAAGGGTAAAAGAATATTTTTAAAAGATACATCCCCAAAATATCACCTATAGGCATTCTATAAAATTGACTGAATAAATATATTAATTTGGAAAGAATATTTTTAATTGCTGCCCCCAAATTTGGAGTATCCTTCCATTTGATTAAAACTTGTTTTATGAGCTTGAAATCAAATATAGAATCTTTTCAAGGAAGTTCTAAAACTTTATTATCTTTCTGGTAAGTATTTCATGGTTTATATTCCAAAATGAAGACTATCATCATGGCTAGAGGTAGTGGACAAGGGCATCAGTGGTAAAAGAAGCAACCAAAGGAGCATCATTGGATAAGATTATATAGAGCTTCATTAGCTTTTTCAGTTTTTTATTACTGTACAATAAATTACCATAAAATTGCAGTTTATGGCAACAATAAGCACTATCTGACATTCTCTGTGGATCAGAAACTTTTCACTAGGTTAGTTGGGAGGCTCTGCCTGTTGATCACTGTTGAGATTGCTATCATGATGTCATCCAGAGCTGAGTCATCTGAAGTCTTGACTGGTTCTGAGGTGCTGCTTCTAAGATGGTTCCTTCATAACGCTTGTGATTTCATGCATTCAATGCCAATTCCTACTTAATGTGAAACTAAACCCTGATGTATGTGCGTAGCCACTTTTCTCTGACTGTATGCTAATTTTGAGAGACATGTTTTTAATATGAATCCATCTAAATGTCAAATCCTGACTACAAATGTCACAGCCCATGTACATTTCTAAAGTCTATAAGTACTGTCTTTGGGAGATATAATAGCATTTATAAGATCAAGAGGATGGTAAGAAAGAAAAATGATTATTTTAAGGCAAGAAATGAAGGAGTGTCCAGATTTTGAGAGAATTTCTTTGAAGAAATACTGTATGTAGGTCCTATTCTATTGTAAATTCAGTGAACTACAATATCTCTCAGCACAGGGTTCGTCTATTTATAAAAGTGGAGGTCTCGTGTAAATGAAATATGAGCAGACTTGACTAAGGAGATTTATTACTCCTTCCTTCAAGAGCTTAGCATCTCTTTTCAATGTTAGATTACAAGCTTATTCTCAAGCTGTGACCCTACAATTCACATGATGTATTACTCCATCTCTTTATTCTTATTTTATTAAATTTATCATTATTATTGGAAGTGAAGTTGTTTTCAGCAGCCAGCTTTCTGTGGACTCTCTCATGGTCAAACTTACTGGACCTGAAGAATGATATACTGCTAGAAACCAGGTGATAAAGGCAAAAGTGAAAAAATAGGTAAATAGTGAATCAGACAAAAGTTAGAGAAGGCAATGTCCCTGATGAAGATTAACAAAAATCAAGAATTCATAACTCCATTGATAAAGCACGTGTTAAACAAGCATGAGGGCCTGAGTTTAGATGCCTAGCACCCATGAAAATGTCAGACATGGTGGTGGGCACCAGTAATCCTAGCATTTGGGAGATGGAAACAGGGAACCCTTGGGGCTCACTGGCTAGCTAGTCTAGCCAAATCAATGCGCTCTGAATTCGATGGGAGACCTTGTCTTGAGAAATAAGGTGGAGAGCATATGAGAAAGACACTCGACTTGGACGTCTCACCCCTACACACATTCAAACATACATGCACACATACACAAATAGGCCCACACACATACGAACATGAATACACACATGAATACCATACACATACATACACAAAGAAAGAAAGGAAGGAAGGAAGGAAGGAAGGAAGGAAGGAAGGAAGGAAGGAAGGAAGGAAGGAAGGAAGGAAGGAAGGAAGGAAGGAAGGGAAGGGAAGGAAAGAAAGAAAGAGAGAGAGAGAGAGAGAAAGAAAGAAAGAAAGAAAGAAAGACAGAAAGAAAGAAAGAAAGAAAGAAAGAAAGAAAGAAAGAAAGAAAGAAAGAAAGAAAGAAAGAAAGAAAGAAAGAAAGAGAAGGAAAGAAAGAGAATAAAAAAATGACAAGGGTATATAGAACTTTCCCACTGACTACAATTTTGGTTTTGAGAAGAGTAGTTCATTGGGAATCTAACAAAGCCTAGATGCTATATCACTTATCATCATTCATTTTCTACTCTGTGTAACTTCATCCTTATCAGCATAATCTTATAGAAAATAAGATGGTTTCTAGGTCTACCAGGAAGGGAGGGCCTTAGAGAAAAGAATTTATGGTTCAAGTCACTAAAAATGTCCATTCCCCTCATAAATAACTGAAAACTTCATTCTGCTTCACAAAGTGGACACCTATAAATTTTATTTTATGGTTTTTCTGAGACCTGATTGCTTCCCAGAGCAGGAGGAAATAAACTAATTTGCTATTGTTTCTTTTCTTTCTCATATCATATTCAAAAGGAAAATCAATACACTAATGTTAAAAGCACTTAAAACTTTAAATATCTTGACAAATGTTCTGTAGAAGTTTGAAATATTGGGAAGTCTGAATTGTAGGAGACTCTAATGAAACAAAGTTTAATACAATAACCCAATCTGATAACGGACTTTTCATAAATTGGAGACATGTTAAACTTTCTTCATTTAGTAGACAATTCATGTCTAATTTACAAAATCCATTTAATCTTGAGTATTTTTATTTTAATAGGACTTCTCAAATGCCAAGCACACACTCTACCAATGAGCTACACTTCTATCCTTATGAGTAACTACACTAATACATGGAGGCATTCGTCACTCTTAATGAATCCCTCTATATTGCAAGGATAGTCTCATGTATATTGTGTGGTCTCAGTACTCCCTCTGTTACCAATAAGAAATACTCAGATCAAACTTATTCAACCAGAAAAATAAAGATAAGACAAAGAGTTCTCAAAAAATCCAAACTCAAATATATAAGCCTTAAAAGTTCTAGAATTTGTGTTGGGAAGATAGCTTAGTAAAGTGCTTCTCTAACAATGATGAGGACCTGATTTCAATCCCCAGTAACTAAGTAAAAATACCAGGCATGGTGGTATGCACCTATAATCACAGTACTTGGGAAGTAGAGACAGAGGGATCCCTGGTGCTTCCTGGGCAGCCAGTCTAGCCTAATTGATGAATGAACACCAATCCAATGAGAGATCCTATCTCAAAAAAGTAGACAATATTCCTGAGGATGACATCTGAGGTTGTCCTCTGATTTCCACATGCAAGCACACACATGTGCACACACACTTGTACATATGCTCTTATACATGTGTGAGAGCACACACATTCACACACGTGCATTTTAAAAAAACTATCAGAATTTCAGGCTGTAGTGATGCATGATGACAGTCCCAGCTATTCAGGAGGTAAGGCAGGAGAATCCCTTGATTTTATAAGATCAAGACCAGCTTGGATGATATCAATAGACTCTATCTCAAAAAAGAAAAATATCTTCTAAAGTAGAAGTTATATTTAGTGGATTCTCTCATATTTTCTCTGCTCATTCATTGGCTTTATTCTTTCTTGTTACACACTAACTTCCTCCCTGATGTGGAAAATATGAATAATTATGGGGTTCAAGACACAACTACTCCAAAATATAGCACCTTGTTGTTCAAGAAAACCACAGAAGCAGGAAGGATACTCTGTGACCTTCCTATGCCCTCTTCCCTTAATCAGGTCATAAAATCAAGGAAGTATACTCTTCCAATGAAGCAAGTCATAAACCCTCATTTAAGAGATGCCCTACCTGTGCCTATAAGGAACTTCTTGTCTCCAAAGTCATAGGAAAAGAAGGATCATGATGGCACATGTCTGTAATCCCAGCACTTGGGAAGCAGAGATAGGAGTATAGAAAACAGCCTGGACTACATGGTGAGCTTCAGGCCAGCATTGGCCATGTAGCAAATCTATCTTCAAAAAAAAAAATCACTCAGAGAAGACTCTGGGAAAACAGGCCTTGATAAGCCTTTTCCTTCAGTTTATTATTAGATAGCATTTTTTTATCCAGTCAGACTCCTCCATAACAATCCTCATATTTCATCAAATAAAAAATATTTCACATGAAAATATATAGGCTTCTTTATTAAGTCACGTGTGTTACATAAGTTTATATCAAGGGGAGCCTGAGGAAATTGCTCAGTGGTTAAGAACATATGTTGCACAAGCAGCAAGTGTGAGATCCTGAAAGGTCCTGAGACTGAGTTCAGTTCCCCAGCACCTGCATAAATAATTAGACATGGTCACATGCCTGTATCTCCAGTCTTGTGAGGAGCAGAGACCAGAGAATTGCTGGGTTCACAAAAATTTGGGCTTTGGGGCTCAGAGAAGAGACTCCATCTCAAGGAAACCCATAGTTGAATGATACAAAACATCTGATGTTCTCTTTTGACCTCCACACACACGTGCATCTGCACATGTGCATACCCAATATATACACCACACATAGTATATATAAAAATATATCAAATAAATTTTCATGCTTTTCTCTTGTCAATCTACCTTTTGTTACAAGAACCTCAGATATAAGCCTAGCAACAGATAAGAAAAAATAATTTTCAGTCCCTACACATCTGATTCTGACATTTATGCCTTACTTTTTCCAAACATCTGAAGAAAAAAATTGCTCTATTTCTTTTCTCTGATTCTACAAAAGTCATTGGCTCAGATTCTTAAGAGTCTGACATGAGACAAGCAGTCATATGCTAGCCTATCAGAGGTAGCTAGGGATTGCTTATGTTCTACCAGCATTGTGAGTCCTGTAACAAACCAAGTGGATATACAGGCAGTTCTCAGATGGAAAGTACCAAGCAGATAATCCCAATTGTGTGTGCTATCTTGTGTATTTTCCTAGGATATCCATAAATTACATCAAATTCTCATGTACTGTTGACCTCAACCTCAAGATATCTATGAATGTCTGCCTTTGTGCAGCCTATGTCCTTAAATAATTCATTCATTCCAGATCAGATAAGATCATTCTCTTCGAATATCCAGAGCCATGGCCCCCCTCATTAATGACATACAAAGGGGTGGTGGAACCTGGTTGACTCCTAGGCTATCCATAACCCCCCACCCCATGGACTTATCCAGTCTGCCCATGGACGAAGATACCCAGCTAATTGGGGACAGGGAAGAGGGAAATCAGGGAATTGGGGACACTAGCACATTATTTGCTCATTCAGTGTATCAAAATATGGATAATAAAGATATAATTTATATTTTAAAAGATCATTCTCTTCAATATTTAGTCATTTTTTTGAGACAGAGTCTCACTACGTAATCCAGATTTGCCTCTAACTGACAATGCTCCTGCCTCTACCTCCAAACTGCTGGATTACAGGTGTGGGACATATACAAAATAAATACAACAAGATTCCCACAACTTCTAAATTAATATTCAAACCAACAACTCCATCATCCCAGAGTAGTCCCATTGCAGTCAATCTCTCTCACTAGTGTGTGAATGCTCATCTAGCTTTCCTTTACCATTCAGTTTTCTGTAATGAGAGGCTCCAAAACAAGAGTTTGTTTAGAAAAGAATCATCATTATCCGTGGCATCTTTGATGAATGTCTGACCATGTTACCACCAAGATTTATGTAAATGAAATGGACCATAACATAACAAGTTTGAGGCTAACATGAGCTATATAGAAAGATCTTGTCTCAAAAATAAGATATCTCTGAAAAAGAGAAAGAAATGGAAGATAAATTATATAAGTTTGAGAAATAAAATTCACAGGAGAGATATCTGCTAACTGCCCATGATTGTCATTAATATATTTAATAAAGGTTTTTCCTAGTATCTTTTCCTAAACTTCCTTGTAAGGTAACAGCTGCACTGGTTCTTAAAACTTCCTTATCTAACCATTATTATGTAAATAACACTGAGGTATGTGTAACTTATAAACTTAGCATACAGGAAGAAACTACATCAACCTATACTTTTGTCTAAAGAATATTCAAGTTAGAGTATATCATATTGTATATGGCTATAATAATTAGTGATGCATTATCTTATATTCTAGCTTCATTAACACACCTTAATATTGTCATTAGAAAATTGAATATTTTAAGCATAAAGTAAAGGAATCACCAGATATGGAAGAAACATCTGTTCATCAAATATTTGAGTCAACTTGCTAATATATTATCTGCTGGTAACTTGCAAGTCTGTAATACTGTAATCAAAGTCAATGGTGAAAAAGCAATCAAGTTGCAACCCATTTGAATATCTGTATATCATTAAATAGATGTCAAAGGGTTGGAAAGAAATATCTAAAGTGACCTGGATTTTAGCTCTGACTTTACCCCCATTCTACATTTGTGAACTTGGTTTATGACCTCTCTAATCATCAGCTGTCCAAAGAGAATATTGAAACACATAAGCTCCAGTTAAGACATCTTTCAGCTGTAACACCCTCAAATCTTATTTCTGTTAATAAGTTAGAATTAGATTTGGTAGCGAATAATATGGGCCCAAAATAACTGTTTTAACAAGATAAGAACTTATTTCTTTCTTACAAAAAAACTGAGACACAAGCAATCCAAGGCTAATACAACAGCCTTTTTTAACAAAGTCCTCAGGAACTCCAACTCCTCACCTCCCTATAGGGAAGCTCTTACCTTCATGATATAAAATGGTGGCTAGACCTCCATTCATCATTTCCATACTTTTAGGCAAGAAAAGTATAAAGTAAGTTACTTTTCTCATTGCTGCATGTGGTGATTTGAATTAGGTGTCTCCTATAAACTCATGTGTTATGAATGCTAAGTCCCCAGCTAGTAGCAATTTGGATAATGAAGCCTTGCTGAAGGAAGTGTGCTGTTGGGGGTGGGCTTGTGGGTGCTATAGCCAGCTTCCCCTTGCCAGTGTTCAGCTTACTCTCCTGCTGCTGCTTCCACCTGCTCTGGCAGAGGTGTTGTCTAGCTTGTGCTCATACCAACACCTTTCCCCTGCCATCAAGAAGCTTCCCCTTGAGACTGTAGGCCAGAAACAAACAAACAACTTTCCTCCCATCATTTTTTGGTCAGGTATTTTGTCCCAGCAACACAAAGGTAACAACAACACTCTGACAATTAGCTCACAAAAACAATGTACAAAAGGAAGTATATTTTGGCTGACAGTTTGAAGGGATACAGTCCACTATAGTGGGGAAGGCATGGTGGCAGGAGCATGAAAGAGTTGGTCACTCTTGATCCACAGTCACAAAGCAGAAAGCAATACTTTCTCCTTTTTATACTCAGTCAGGGATCTCAGAACATGGAACGGTGTTGCCCACATTCAAAGTGAGTCTTCCCATGTCAATTGAGCCAATTTAGCTGCTCAACCCTTTACAGACATGCCCAGAAATTTGTTTCCATACGGATTCTAAATCCCAATTAAGTTGACAATGGAGATTAAGCACCAGAGAAGAAAAAGCAAGGTAAGATAAGAAACAAAAGGTGTACATCAACTATCTTTTATAGGAGACTCCTGGAAATTGTCAGGCATAAATTCTGCCAATATCCCATTAACCACATGAGTTATGATTGAAATTTGAAACTATACTCTTTATTTTGGGTGTTTTTTTTTTCCTCAAATGAAGATGAGGTACTGGTGAATGGTTCAAAGAGTATCTTGAAGTGTGCTCCTAATAAATAGTAAGGAACATACATGCTCTAAAATCAATCTAATGGGGTGCCAAGAAATTTTATTCAGAATTTTTCAGTGGAGTTATCCATATCCATAAGTAGTTAAGACCTTTTTCATTTCAATTTAGTTTAAGAGCTGGGCATGGTGTCACTAGCCTTTAATCCCAGCACTCAGGAGGCAAAAAGGTAGGAGAATCACTGTGAGTTTGAGGCCAGCCTGAGAGTACAAAGTAAGTTACAGGTCAACCTGGGCTAGAATGAGATGCTACCTCAAAAAAATGTAAAAGTAAAAAAGAGAAAGAGAGACAGAATGCCAGGGCCTCCTGCCCCTGAAAATGAACTCCAGATGTTTGTGCCACTGTGTGCATTTGGCTTTATGTGGTTACTGGGGAACTGAAGCCAGGCTGTTAGGCTTTGCCAAGAAAGAAAATGACATCATAAAAAGCAGTCTACTTAAGGCTCACATCTGAAATTTGTGCAATTAAAGAGAAAAAATAATTCCATTATGCTTAATGGACCTTGATAAAATTCAGCATTCAAGCTTTTGTGAGTTTGACCCCATAATTACTACCCATTCATTATACAGAAGATACCCATGGAATTCTGTTGGCTGAACTAGTCATGACTCATTATCATATTTTTATAACATTTAGATATATTAGTTGCATGAACATTTCAGGCAGTGTTGCTTAAATTTACCTCAATTAGAATACTTTCTGTAGATTCTAACATTTCCAATTATGCACTAAAACATTAGTAACCACTTAAAGAACATTTCATAATATAGACTTAAGTAACTGAATTCCATTGTGTTAATTCCAAAGGAATTTAGTAATGACCTAACTAAGACATTTGTTGGCACTGTTTTGAAGTTAGTAATAATATCCTACAATAGAAATAAATATTGACTTGGTTATTTATTCATTCACTCAATATCTATCCACCTTGCTCTGTGTAAAGCCCAATAGTAGGTCATGTGGGGAATGCTTAAGTGAATCAGGCAGGGACTCCTTCCGATTTCATTGTTAATTTGAGAAGATAAAGCACACAAAACGAATGTAGCACATATAGAAAGTTGTAAGTGCTACAAGAGACATTGTATTAAATGTTTTTGCATAGCTGGGACCAAAATACCTAACAAAAGCAATTTAAAATAAGGAATTATTTATTTTGGTTCATAGTTTCAGAGAATTATGTCATCATGGGGGCAAAGACTAGTTCATATCATGGTGACCACAAACCAGAGTAAAGACAATAATTATAGGAAGAGGGCAGGACAAAATGTAGATCCAACATGCCATCTTCCTTCATCCAACTAGGCCCCACCTACTATACTTCACCACATTCCAATAATGCCGCCATGTTATGAATGCTTCAAGGAATTCATCCATTGTTTAAGTCAGAGGTCATAGGATCCAGTCACATCCCAAAATCCAATTAATTGTTTAACCAAGCCCCAAATACAAGAGGCTATGGGAGACTTTTCATATTCAAACCATAACAGACATGGACATAATGTTCAAAGAGAATGAGAATATATTTCCATCAGGGAGATACAATTAAATCTTAGAGAAAGTTCACTGATGTTGAATATATTCCTTTTATCAAGAAAAGTGGTCTGAAAAGATGGCTCAGCAGTTAAGAGCACTTCCTGTGCAAGTGTAAGGGCCTGAGGAAGCCAAAGAGATTGCTCAAGTTTGATCCCAGGACCCATGTAAACAGCTGGGCATGGCATGCACATCTGTAACTCCAGTCCCATAGGAGAGTAGAGACCAAAGAATTGCCAGAGCTCATGAAAAAAATAGCAAATGCCAGAATCAGACTCCAGCTCAAACAAGAATGGGAAAAAGAGAGATGGAGCAGAACACCAAAACATCCATGACTACCACAGATGATGCTACAAGGGCATATGCATATGCATACCACCTGCATGCACAAACAAAAAAAGTTTACTGGATGTGCTCTTTCTTTCTTTTTTTTTTAATTGTCCATAATGAGTTATAATATTTAGTGGGCAAACAATGAGTTGTTATCCCCAATTCCCCACTGCCCTCCCCTCCCCAATCCGCTGGATAACCTCCTCCATGGGTCGTCTGGATCAGTCCTTGTGACAGGGGACCATAGATAGCCTAGTGTGATGGTTAAGTTTGTCAACTTGGATACTAAGATGTAAGATATGATTTGATGTCAAGTTGACAAGGGGTGGACTTGTGATGGTTAAGTTTGTCAATTTGAGCTAATCCATAGTAATCCTGGGTGGGCCTTCCAGAAGGAGACTAATATAAGGAAACTTAAGGGGAAGGAGACGCTCTTCCTTCCTCTCCCGGCTGCTGGTGCTGGTTCGTGACTTGCACTCGCATCCTGCTCTCCTACCCTTCCTGGACATCAGAACCCAGTTTCCTCGGCCTCACATCGTGGACTGAAGAGCAGCCGCTCCCCACGGATTCATCAGGCCTTTTGAGCTGGGTTGGGACTGCTGAGACATCCATCTACATGGACTGAACAGCTACTGGTTCCTTACCTGTGGGCCTACAGACTGCTACTATTGGACTACCGTAAGCTGTCTCAGTAAATTCCTTTTTTTATATATCCATTCTATCAACTCTGTTCCTTCTAGAGAATCCTGACTAATACAAAAGTTGGTATCAGAATTACAGAATTGTAAGAATGGCTTTTTCTAGTGCCCTTGGGGCTATCTGGAGTCATCTCTTTGATTTCAGTGCTACTAAAGGCCCTAATGGCAATGAGGAGAGCACTGTTGATGGTAATAAGAAGGCTGATAATCCATGGTGTGAATTATTTAAACTGATCCGTGAAATAGATGTTTTTAGTGATCCTGAGTCACCTCTTACGAGGAGTGAGGAACTTAGTTGATATTTAAAACCTTTGAATATTTATGGAAAAGTAAGACGAATGATGACGCTGGCTGGCTTCTTCTAGCATCTCTGGAAAAACTAGTAAGGGACAAACAGAAGCTCAGAAAGGAAAATTCCAAGCTTAAGACCCAAGTACATGATATGAAGGTTTCTAAGATTGCCCTGGAGGACAGTCTAATCTCTAACAGCAATAAGGTTCAAATTGCAGAAAAATAAACTCAAGCTCTCATTGTGGGATTGGCTAACTTGCAACGCAAGTTCAAGTCCCAGTCTCACAGGGTGTCAGAAGTTAAAGTGAGGGCACTTATTGGAAAGGAATGGGATCCTGAAACTTGGGATGGTGATGTGTGGGAAGATCCTGAAGAATCTGGGGACACTGAACTCTCAGACTCTGATGAAGTTATCCTGCCTGAGGAAGCAGTCTCCCCTCCACT
>PVHP010038170.1:0-17041 GCA_004024765.1 Zapus hudsonius | reverse complement strand
TGTACAATTATCTTATTTCCATTGGCTATCCTTCTGTAGACACTAAATCATGGCACTGAAAATGAGCTTTACTTGTACCAAAAATAAAATGGTTCTTTCAAATTTCAAAAATAATAGATGTTATGTGTTTTCATAATATTAATTCTGCATACCTATTTGTAAAGCATTGCTCTTTTTTTCTAACATCCTATGTTGTGACAAGTATTATACCTTAGTAATAATTGATTAAAATATCCTTATCTTGAAGAGATTTAATCTCATTTTATTTGAACTCCATAGGAACAATACAGACATGACAGCATTATTTTCATTACTCCATTAACTTAAGTCATTAAATTCAAATCCTTCATAGTAAATTGCTGCTACAATATTTATGAAAGTAATGTTATTACAGAGTCATTTTCAAGAAAGAATGCAGCTAAACACAAGTTAGACATGCAGCGTTTACTGCTTGAGACAGCTATTTAAACATCAGAACAGACTCCAAGGTTGTGATCACTATTTTTCAAATATAATAACCCATTTCTATTATATATTCTATGAAAATGTAATGAAAGCAGATGAAATTGATCACATTCATACATGTACTCAATTTATTTTTACAAGCTGCTTTCACTTTATTGTTATAAATATAATCATTAGATTTTAATTTGTTAATTTTCTGATAGCAAAAGAAACATTCAAAATTCTCTTGGGGAGTTGTTTTCCTAAGGTTATTTATTTTTATCATCAACAGTAAACACCCTTGAAGAGAATACATGAAAAACATCATGTTCTCATGTGTAACACAGAATCAGAGTATGGGCAGCATAGTAACTGAATATTGGCTGTTTCTAGAAAGGCTTTCAAGGGAAAAGGAAAAGGATGTCATATAGATCTTTAAATATCTTCTTCCTGGATCTAATTCTGAAGTAAAACTTGTAGTTGACCTGTTAGTGCAGACTTTTGTGTAATTTTTGTCTTCTTAGAAAGCTGTACAGGTAAGGTTTGTCTCTTAAGTATATGAGGCTTAAGTAACTATACTATGATTAATAAGTAATGAAAAAGAGATTTTTAAAAAGGCTTGCAATTAGTAGGTGCCAAGCTGTGCATGTTATAGGAGCCATGGTGCAGAGGACAGGAGAGCCATCAGCAGCAAGAGAACCAAAGAAGACACACCAGCATTCTAAAGGAGGATTATTTTTTATAACATTGTTTATAACACTTAAAATGTTATGTTATGTTAAGATGTGAATATGAACTACTCATCACAGCAATTTATTGTTGGTTCTTTAACCTTTATAGAATATATAAAACAGCAATGACAGGAAAGAACATAGAAGCCATGAAAAAAGGGCTCAGAAGAAATCAATCCCACTCTCCCCTTGATCTCACACTTCAATCTTTCAGAATTGTGAGAAAACTGATTTCTGTTGTGGAAGTCAACCAGTGTGAGGTCCTTCATTATGGCAGTCTCAAATCAATAACTTCACTTTCCACCTTACTACGCAAGAAAACGTAAACTAAAATCAAAGAAAGTATGAAGAAGGAAATCATCAATATTGATGTGGAAATCATAGCAAATAGAAAATGTTGAAGCTTGCTTTCTGCAAAAGTAAATATTGATAAATATTCCATTATATTAACCCAGAAGGTAGAAAAGGAAACATAAATAGTCAAGTTACTGATATCAAGAACTAGAGAACAGGATTGTTTTTATCCTCTTGGAAATTAACAAAGACATGCATGAAAAATGATTAGGGGAAAAATCAGAGGCTAGTGACTTTATTAGTGAATTCCTATGTTTATTTAATGAAAAATTAAGAGTGATTCTCATTCATTTAAACACAGAAAGAATGATTATGTTTCAATAACTGTTTTGCACGACCTGAAATTACTTAAAAACTAAAAGTACCACATGAGCATGAGACATGACTTAGTATTTAAGGTGCTTGTCTGCAAAGCCTTAGGACCCTGGTTTGATTCCCCAGTATCCACATAATGTCAGATTGGATAAAGTGGCATATATGTCTGGAGTTAGTTTGTAGCCCCTTCCCCTTCCTCTTCCCTTTCCTCATCCCCCTTCTCCTCCCTGGCAGCCTTCTCTCCTCTCCTCACCTGGCCATGCCTCCCCTCCACTCCCCTTCTCCCTTCCCCTCCCTTCCCCTCCCCTCTCCTCTCCTCCATTCTCCTCTCCATTCTGAGTGACTATAGAAAGGTGCTGTAGAACAATTTATGATACAATGTATTGTACGGGCAGGCTTAGATTAATACATGAAAATAAGTTCCCTGGAGTTGATTCTGTTGTTCTCCTGGGCTATTTGCTAATGGAAGTACAGGCGACAAGACTGAGAATAAATCTGAGACCTACAGCTTGCAGAAGTCTTGTTAAAATCTAGGTTAGAGGAAATCTGGTGAGAATTCAGGCTGCCTAGATATAGGAAACTTGAAGTTCAAGTTAAGTAAATCCAAATTTAAGAGTGGAATATTGTTTCAAGTTAGCTTTCAATCTTAAACTATCTACATTCAAGTTGAAATGTCCAGATGTGAAGCAAAAGGAGTAAACAAACAATCCAAAAGAGTGGACAAAGTTTTTTAAACATTTTTTGGTAAAAAAAAAAAAGGTTGCAAAAGTTGGAAGATCCAAAGTAAAATCCCAAATTTCAGTTGAGACTCAGGAAGAACTGAAATGGTTTATTGATAAACTGACTTTAAGTCCTGATATATGTGAACAGAGAACCGTCTGGACAGTGTGTAGCCATTTTATGCTAAAATCATAATCAGATTGTGTTTTTAACTAATTTTGTTAGTGTAATAAATGCACAACACCCAAAACACCCAAAGCTGCCATAAATATTTTATGAATAACTGATAAGAAATAGAAAATAAGAATGAATATTCAATATAAGAATAATAAAACAGATATAAAGAGATTAGAACATAAATTAAATAATATTTATTGTTGAAAAATGTTCTCAGACATTGGTGATTGTTATCATTGTGAAACTGTAAATTCATTCAAATAAGTCATCCATCAATCATATCAATAATCATTCAGCCCAAATTATAGCAAAATTTACCTAATTAATAATCCAGCAAAGTGTCAGTGACTTTAGTGTATGTAATTTTACTAGTAAAATAGTTCACTGTCAAAATAGATTATATTTTACTTAAGCATAAGTTATAAAAGTTGTTGGAAAATGAAAAAAATCCACTAAGAAGAATTATTTATTTGAACACTTAAAGTATTTTATTTATTTATTTGTAAGCACAGAGAGTGAGAGAGAGACAGAGCTTTTAGTCCAAAAAAAAAAAAAAGGAAAATCAGATGCATATGGGCACTAGGGTATCGTACCCACATCCTTAGGCTTTACAGCCTTAACTGCTGAGCCATCTCTCTAGCCAAAGAATCCTTAAAATTAAACATGAGCTTACACTCTACAGCAAATTACCCAGAATTAGCTTGTGTGAGGGTACAGAGCAGTTTTCATCTGTAAATATTTGGAGTGTTTTCTGAATGTAAACATAAACTGACAGCTAGCATTTAGAAACATGCACAGAACATTGTAACAACATTTATTTATTTAAGTTTTGGTATATTAAAATGATCAAGTATATTAAGCAATGTCCTTCACCAGAGAGAGAGTACAAAAACACTATAATAAAACACAAATTATGGCCACAATATAAAAGGCAAAAAGGGGGGACAGGCAGAGAAGTTACTGAAATACTACTTCTAATAAAATATTTTTATTACTGCTTTTACAATGCAATCACTGTGCTAAAATTTATATAAACTTATACATTTGTTTTACTCTCCAGACTGGAAGTGAGAAAGCATTACAATTTCCAGATGCAGAGACCCCATCATCTAAGCATCTCACATATGGTCTCAGAGGTAACATATAGAAAGGAGAGATGAAACGCTGTTCTAAACCAAAGTCTGGTAATCATTCTTCTATGCATGTTTCTCCCAAGAGCAGGAACAAGCATTACATTGGCCTCTATGATATGTCTAAGTGTACCAGACCTATTGCAAAATTTTACATACAGTATTGCTTGAACAAGAACATCCTCTGTTGTGACATAAAAAGAAAAATAATTTAAACACTATGATTTATATTATTCTTTTCAGATTACAACTGTATGTGATGTGATTTAACAAATAACAAATATGATTTAACTTAACCATGAGTCTAATATAGCCTCAATACAAATTTCTAACTCTCATCAATGAAACCAATTCAATATGTTTATGGTCATTCTGACTATAGCAAGAAGTCTTATGACTCTTCAATTTTTGACATGTTTCTTCCTATGAAAACTCATTATAATCAGAACACAGCCAGTTGGGATTAGATTAATTTAAGTTTTAATTTTGGCATAAATATGCATACATATTGTGAGCAGAGAATTCCTCTTATAGTATTTATTGTTATGAAAGATAGCATATTCCATCTAATGGATACAATTTTAGAAATTTAACTTTTTGAGAAAGTATGAACATCTATCAAAACTCAAGAGGTATAGAGATTCAAACTGATAGCTTTATTAGAAAAGTTAATTTATATAAATTAAAAGAATTCCTCTTGATAATTTTGGCAACACATGAGAAAAAATATTTAATGCCTGGAAAATAATTATGGTCAGTATTATGTAATTTCCTAATGTAGATTAATATATGCCAACAAACTGATTTGTTTTAGGGAAAATAGAAACTATGATTTTTACCTAAAGTGCAAACATTTTTTTGAGAACAGTCAATATTCTTTTGTAGTTAATATATATATATATATATATATATATATATATATATATATATATATATATATATATATATATATATATATATATATATTTAAATGCAGAATGTTGTAGAAAATTTCTTACTGAGATAAACTATAGAAGCCTCAACTTTAAAGATGACATATTACTTAATAATTCCAGAAGAATCTCAGGAGAAAATAAAAAACCCAGAATATATAGAATCATTTAACATTTTATTGTCCAATGTAATTAGATATCATAAAACAATTGAAGACACAGATTTGCAATACAGTAAGCAAATGGATATGTTGGCAATGATTCTCAGCTTACTGTGTAGTATGTGAGCTCTGTTAGCTTCCTGCAAAGCACTCAAAGGAAGGGCTCATCTCTGCACAGTCTGAGGTCACTCTGACTTTTATATCTATTTACCTATTTGCTAATTAGCATCTACCTGTCTTTGCATATCATTTAGAAATAGGAAGAAATCCTTTATTTTTGTTCAGAACTACACAATATAACTAAATATCAGTTTGACATAAATTTATTCATAAATTTAATATATACTAGCATTGATAACACCAAACATGCTTAAGGAGCTAAATATCAGTTTGACATAAATTTATTCATAAATTTAATATATCCTAGCATTGATAACACCAAACATGCTTAAGGAGCTAAATAAATGAATACTAATGATCTTAGAAAAAGGGAGGCATTAAAATAGAGAAATATGTAAAGTCAGTAAGGAAACAAGACTAGTACTAGTGAGCATTAAAGCAGTCCACTTAGACTTTTTATAACACGAAAGTAATATAGAAATTTGAAAAAAACATATAATATACTAATATTAGTCTAGATAGAGCAGACAGGAATAGTCTAGATGATTTTATTTGTTAGAAAGTAGTGATTTAATCAAAGAGAACTAAATTATAGATAAAAATATTAGGTGTGTATCATAAAGATACAAGTCATCTTTTAAGGAGGTTTTATTTTTAATTTTTTTTTTCGAGGTAGGGTTTCTCTCTAGTCCAGGCTGACCTGGAATTCTCTAAGTAGTCTCAGGGTGGCCTTGAATTTACAGCAATCCTCCTACCTCTGCCTCCCGAGTGCTGGGATTAAAGGTGTGCACCACTACACCCTCGCCAGGCTCTTAAGGAGGTTTTAATTGGACAAATCCAGGCTAGTTTGAGGATATAATGAAAGTCAGTGGTAGACAATAAAATGCTAAACACATAGGTAGTCCTATTCATACCCACATAAAGGAACCATGAATTATAGCTTAAAGTCAATGGTCTTAGTGCAAAGTAAATCCAAAGCAAGCCATTCGACAAAAACAAAACAACACTTTGAACCACGAAGTCAAAATTCACATCAATTATGACAGGCATGCAAATGAGTTTACAGATGTGAATTTCTGTGAATCAAATGGTAATAACATCTCACGTGCAGCCAAAGGTGTACAACAGGCATCAATTCATAGAATAAAATAAATACATATTGCTTAAAGAAAGGAATAAAGGCATCCAATTATAAATAGTAAAATGCTAAAGGATTATTTCATATTAAAAGAAACTGACACAAATTACATCTAAGACAACACATGGATCTAGAAGAGACTCAAACTCCAAAGAAGCAAGACACGCTTGAAGTGTTGCTGTTTTCTCAGGCAACGCAGATGCCCAGGAAAGGAAGATCAGATAAACGTGCCAAAGTGGACAGTTCTGTGGTTGTGAAAGGATTGTTCTGGAATATCTTTCTAGAAATCCATTGCATATGAATGTCACTCTCGTCGTTCACATACACTTATAGTCATGATGCATGTGTGCACACTTTCAAAGAGAAAGATATCACAAGTTGAATAAAATGTAAAGAGATGAATTGATGAAGTGAAGGGTTTAATCTATCCTGTTTTTGGAGTGTTTTTTTTTTTATTGTCCATAATGAATTACATTATTTAGTGGGCAAACCATGCGTTGTTTTGGAGTGTTTTTTTTAAAATATTTTATTTATTCATTTTCAAGCAGAGACAGGTAGAGAGTGAGAAAGAGAGAGAGAGAGAGAGAGAGAGAGAGAGAGAGAGAGAGAGAGAGAGAGAGAGAGGAGAGAGCACCAGGGCCACCACCTTGTGGGTCTGGCTTATGTGGGTCCTGGAGAATTGAACCTGGGGCCTTAGGCACTGGAGGCAAGAGGCTTAACCGCTGAGCCATCTCTCCAGCCCTGGAGTGTTTTTTTATGCTTGAACTAAAAAAGACAACCTTGAGAACTCTAAAAATGATAACTGAAGATGTTAAAATGCTATTATCGATCCTAATGCTCTGAAGTCCTAAAAGGAGGAGGCTGAGATGGTAACAAATATGTAAATGGATCTTATAATGAAATACTCCCAAGACACACATGTTAATTAGAGGCAAATTTAATGCTAGGAAGTGCAACCAACTGAACAAGGTAGTGATTTCACCCATCAGGGTGGTTTTCATCTTACAGCATACTATAAGAAACCTCAGGATGGAGTCACACATCTGTGTTGTCGGGCAAAGGAGTGTCACTTTCCTCTCCCTCACCTCTTCAGGCCCCTCCTCAGCTTTCCCAAAGGGTGGACAGGAAGGATGCTGTGAGGCAGAGTAGGATACATGGGGAAGGGGGCTGACTAGCCAGGGGAAGAAAATGCTGTGGAAACTTCATAAGAGCACAGACAGAAAATGGAGGAGATCCAGGGAAACCCAAAGAAATTTGATGCCATATTTTGAGATCATAAAATAATATGTAAATTTGGAGGAAAGGGAAGTTTAGAATTATTTAAATAGAGGAATGTTGGTTGTTCCATTCCAGATGCCATTTTTCGAACTTATCTAAAATGTTCCAAATGTCTTATGGAAAATGGATCATTTCTCAATCTTAAAATAAACCCTCTAGACATGAAAACTGAATCTTCTGCTTTCAGTTACTAAAGGCAATACCTTTATTTCCATAATTCAATTTTTTAGATCTCAATGTCCCAGAAAATAATATGGTTATATACTTTAGTCTTAAAGTATATCCTTTTTGTCTTAAGCAACATAATGACACAATCATTTGGTGATTTCACTATATTTGGTTAATTTTTAAGTACAATACTGGTAGGCATTTCAGTAATAAAACTGAACTGTGTGTCATAGTACTACTCCAACCATGGAAGGAAAACTAAGGCCCCAAGACTCCTCTATAAAATATTAGCAGGGCATTTCACCAGGCACTTGGGAGGTGGACACTGTTCAATCAGATCAAAGACAACCTTGGCTACATAATGAGCTCAAGTCCATTCTCAGCTATGTGAGACCCTCTAGCAAAAAGAAACAAAAAAAAAATCAGAGTATGTCATCTCCTCAATTACTGAGACATAGATATGCCTGCATGTGTTTCCCACAAGAGCTGGTTGGCATCTCTTTGCTTCAAATGGCTGTGACATTGTCAACACAATACTGCAATTGTCCAAGAATGTCTGATTTTAAAATTCAACATTGACATCAATAAATATATAATATTGTATGATTCCAATATATTATATAATTGTGAATGTGTTGAAACCTTTAAGAAAATAGCTCTTTTACAGGACTTAGTTTCTGAAAGGGTTAAAAAAATCACAAAAATTGCTGGGAAGTCTTAACCCTGAAACTGGCTGTGAAACAAGCAAAAAATAAAATAAATAAACAAATAAATATTCCTCTATACTGTAGCTCTGAGGGCCATAACCAACAACTTGGTCCATCCCAAGAAGAGTCAGAAAAACAGTCTGTTTCACTTCTGACTCACCTGGAAAACAATTTAGAAAAACAGACCCATTACATTTTTTTTTTTATTTTTCTCCAAAGTCCCCATTCTCTGTCCTTCCTGTCCACCCCACTCCTCAAATCTCTTACAAAGCCTACACCCACCTGCCTGGGCACAAGAGTATGTCTTGAGCATGGAGATTACTGCCCTTAATTGCTGTAATAAAGAGCAGTCTCTGGCTGTGGACGGTCCTGCCTCAGTTTCCCTTCTTTTCCACATCACCCTAAGTTGGTCCAGTCCTGATTCTGGTCCTACTAGCCACCACAACCCAGCACAGAGGTAAGGCTCCAGATGCAGTGGAGAGCCCCTCCAGCGTCTTGGCCTCTGGCTTCAAAAGTCCCATTTTTAGGGTGAAAACTGGCAGATACCCATTCATCACTGGAGTTCTATTCCTGCTTCCCTTTGGTGCTGGGTAATGACCCATTGCCAGAGACTAGCCTTCGGACCCGGCTCCATCTTGGCAGTAAGTGTCAAGACCTAGCCTCAGCCTTTCTTTATAGCAAAGTCAACCAACCAACCAAAACTGATCAAATTTTACACAAAATTGACTCCAGTCACTCCATTCCTGAGGACACCCTTTTGGAATACCTAAATTCAAATCTAAAATGATTAAAATCACATGTGGCCTTCATTTAAAAATTTCAATTTACAAGTCCTCATTAACTCGGAAAACTTCATAAGACAAATGTCAAGGGTTCTGAAATTTCTTTATGTTCAAGCCTTTTTTCCTTTGCATGCATGCCTCTCTAGCTGTCCAGACGACTGTGCTACCAGAACTTTCTTTTCGGCCTCCTCCCTCCTCCCTCTGGTCTGGCCATGACTCCCTCTCTCCTTCTTTCCTGCCTACATTTCCTGACGTTGATTCTAAACTAGTGTCCCCTTCCTATCCTCCTCAAACTCCAGCTGCTTCAGAGCCCAACTCTCTCTCTCTCTCTCTCTCTCTCTCTCTCTCTCTCTCTCTCTCTCTCTCTCTCTCTCTCTCTCTCTCTCTCTCTCTCTCTCATAATCTCCCATGGGTTTCCAAATTTCCAAAGCGCCCCACTAGCATTTCTGCTGGGCTGTCACCTGGCCAATCTTATGTCTTAGAACAAGGTTGCTATATGTTTTGTCCTTCCAATGTGAAACCTCCAAACTGACTGCCTTCTTGAACTCCATGAATTCCCTTCCCAGCAATCTCCTCCCACCTCCCCCCATGCACCTCACAAACAACTTTTGGCTTTTCCTTCAGTGCTGGTTCATTTTTGGTGAATCAGGTGATCAGAACCAGTCCCTCCCTTCCTGGTGGGGTCCAGGACCTCACAGCTCTGTCTCTGATTCATTTCCAGAGCTTCTAGCCTACCACATTCCTCTCTGGATCTGCCCCAGACCCTAGACCTAAAACGAGAGAAAAACTCCAAGTACTTCATTTCTATTATAATACATTTTGGCCAGATTATAAATTTGATAATGAGTCTGGTTGGCTTGAAAATAATATATTTAAAACTTCCAAATACTTAAACATCTTGATAATTTCATAAACTGGAAAGGCAACTGACAAGAAGTAACCCATAATCAGACATTCTCCTCCCTGATTTCTCCCCTCTGTCAGTTCTGCTTTCTGACCCAGGTCTTCTTTCTGGGGAACAATCTACTTTTCAGCCCACTAAACAGTATCTAAGCCGCACACCTTGCCCCAGCAGAAGGAGATGGTCACATTTTTTTGCTTTGTCACTGCAAAGGGTAATCTCTCTCTCTCTCTCTCCTCTCTCTCTCTCTCTCTCTCCCTCTCCCTCCCTCTCTCCCTCCCTCTCCCTCCCTCCCTTCCTCCCTCCCTCTGTGCAGTTTTGACTTGGATTTAAGTTTGCTTAACCTGTTTCTGTCCAAAGTGCAGCTGTAAAACTGCCCTTTGAGAATTCCAACCCATTCTGCAGAGTGCTGGGGTTCCTCTTTTGTGCCTCAAGTTCTTTAAGATCTCTAATATGACTTGCTGTCGCATTACTTGCTTTCCCAGAGAATTCTACCTGTGATCAACAGGCACATGGTAAGATGGGCTTCTGTTCTCTCCTGTGTGGGTCTTCAGTTACCAGTCATGACCAGTGAGTGCCAAATAGATTGTTCTTTATGGCTCCAGGAGAAATTAATAGGACCTGCTTATCAATTCCTTGTCTACCCGGAACATGCAGATCTGTCACATGTTAGCCTTTCCAGAGTCAAAGAAAAATGTGTCAATTTTATAATCAAACCACTAATTTCTGCTGCTCAGTTGTTAAGATCAATAGTGCTTTAAATAAAATAGTCAGTATAACAGATTAATTTTAAATTTTAAAGCTGGCAACAAAAATTTAGACTTTGCAGTCTTTGTGACATATTATAAATATGGGAAGTGAGAACTCATACAAAGTTAAAAATATTAAATTAAGTCCTCATCGATTTGAAGAATAACTAAAGAAAAATAACCTAAGACGAAGGACTCCTCCTTTTAAAAGTGCTTCATGTTTGTTGTCCTGTCTCATATTTGTCGGCCATGTCATGTTCTATGGTTCATGTTGTCAGTTTTTATAAGTAACTAAATTATGGTCAATAATTGTTATAGTGCTTTTAGTTGTTAAGTGTTCTGATGTTCACAGATATATATTTTAGATGATGTTAAGTTATAAAAGATAGGTTTATGATATATTTAAAATAACTTCTATTTTATGATTTTTGATGCTTTCTATAACAATAGACATATTTCTATGCCAAAGTTTAATTCTGCTTCTAACATTACCTCCAGAATGTTTATGATGACTTAAAACTTTAGAGAAGTGCTTAATTTGGGTTTATTGACAAAGCACAGAAATGTTGATATGTTTTGCCTATATTTATAACAGATAAGATACAAAATACATGCATTCCATCCAGCTACAATTTCCTGGTTTTAAAGTTAATTTCTAAATTTTTATAATAACAATGATAATAATAAAAATATGGAAAGAGACCATCAAAATCACAATTATAAAGTGTAGTTTGAGTTAAGTTGCTTGTGGTCAGCACAAAGAGTTGGTGGTTCTGTATTTTCTCTGGCCTTAGTTGTTTACGTAATTCCTACTTAAATGTTTATCTTCATCTATCTGGGTCACTTTCAATGGTTGTCCAAGGCATAAAAGTCACCAGCAGGAGTAAAAATCCCACCAGTTTCTTTTCTCTTCAGTCCTACTTCAACTTTAAAAAGTCACATTCAAATTGGCATCCACTTCCTAAATAAACTTGGGGTCTCTCCCCACTTTTCAAAGACAGACATTAAACTTGGAGATCACTAAAATACAGACACAATTTCCTTTGTTCCTGGAAAAAAGCACTGCCTTATAACCAGAAGCTTGATCCTAGATAGAAATATAAAGCATATAATGTGCACTAATACATTAAAAGGGTTATACAAAGCTTACTAAATTTTTTTGGGTGTATTTAAATGTTAAACAAAAGATAATATGAATATATTATAAAATACAGTAAAAACTCTAAGGTCAAAATTCAAGTTTTCTCAATTCTATTTTTATATCCAAATGGTAAGTTATATGTTTTCAATCTGATAAAGCCTTTATTTTATTTGATAAATTTTCCAATTATAAAAGATTTATTTAGTGTTTTTCCATTGGGGAAAAAAAAAACTTTTGTTTGTTTGCTATAAAGTTATTCTAATAAGTAAAAACCTGGACTTAATTATATAAAATTTAATGGTGCTTCATAAATCAGGCATTTGAGTTTTTCAGCCTAATATACTCTCATTAATTTTTCTAAAGCCAAGATCTTTTGACCTTTGGACAAAGTAAGAAAAAACGTTTAAAACTAATAATTAAACTTCAAAATCATATAACTGTTCCATTCAAAATATTCCTTAAACTAGTTTCTTATACCTTCTCCCTCTACCTTACCTAAATCTTATTTCCAGAAATGTCCATTACTGCTTCTTCCTTATTTCGATAGACAACATTCCTTGAATCCACACTTCCTGCCTTTGTTATTGACACTCCTAAGGCACCCATAAATGTCATGTCATATACAAAAATCATATAAAACATATAATGACCTAAACATAAACATAAAATAAAATAGAAATAATTATAAATAAAGCGTAAACATAATGGCTAAGAGATTTTCCATGATCTATGAATTTCTTTCCTAATGGCTCTAGACGACTCACTCTCATGAAGAGCTGCCTGTCTCCTTGCCTGTTCTGCACAGAACCTAAGAGAAAGCCACAGCCTGCCATGCACACAAGTGCAGGATGATGTTTGACAAATGAACCAACACCTGAGGTTCCAGAAGCCACACCTGTGAGACTAGAACTTCAACAATGGATGACAACACTTGTGGAAATGTTAATGTTACCAGTCCAGAGCAAATAATAATATTTTGTGCTATCTTATCCTTTTTAATGGTTAATTTATTATTTTTCTGTATATGGCAACATCTTCCTGTGACCAGCTAATAAAACATCAGTTACTGACTACTCTGATTCATTAGACTGTGAATCAATTCTGTGAAAATAATGGACCTCAGAACTCCCTCTGCCCTGATAACTATGACAAATCACCCCTAGTAACCAGCCTCTTGACTCTCTTCCTTTGAACCGACATCAAACAGACCAAAAGCATATTCTCAACTCAACCATGACTGCCTTATCCAGAACCCAGAGAGGAGACCCTGCCGCTAACTCCACCCTGTTTTGTTAACTGGAAGCAGATTCATAACATTTTTGTAACAAAACAGTATGGACTCGACTGTGAGATAAAGTAAACAACTAAATCAAATATATATATATATATATATATATAATGTACTTAAGTAAATAAATGATTTTAAGATTATCCAACTTGAGTATCAAAAAAATAGACCCATTACTGAGTCAAAAATATGTTATGTTATATGTTAAATTATGTTCAGTGCTTTTTTATATCAGTAAATATTCACACAATGTTTTAGTGCATTTTAATGCATTCACTTCAAGTGTGTTAATATATGCAAGCTGAAAAGTAAGTAAAATTTTTCTTTTGTGATTTTTTTTTTACTGTTCATAATGAGTTACATTATTTAATGGGCAAACAGTGAGTTGTTATCCCCAGTTCCCCAATGCCCCTCTTCCCCATCCCCAATCAGCTGGACATCCTCCTCCTTGGGCAGTCTGGATCAGTCCTAGGGGCTGGGGACCATAAATAGCCTAGAAGTCAGTCCGGTTCGGCCAGCCCTAGTGTGTTTTTGCTGAGGGGAACCATGTCTCTGGATGTTCTCCCCCAACAAGGCTCTCACAATCTTTCCGCCCCCTCTTCCACTCATGGTGGTGAGTATTAGCACTGCTTTATTGTTGAGAATTTAGGGGTCTCCGTACTTCTACTTCAGGTTGTGTGGAAAATCATTGGTGTCTGTCTCACTGGCTTCTCCTGTGTGTACTGATTGGCTGTGCCTATGGGTCACTTGTTCATCCCATCATTCTCTGAGGGGTTCCATATGGATCCTCCACGGTATGTCTGGGGTGGCTCATCTCTTGCCAGGATGTCATTTTTAGCCTGCATTTCATTGGTAGGTTTGGATGAGTCACAGCTCTCTTGCTGCATTCTGAAAGCTATAAACAGAATCTCCATCGGAGAGTGAGATCAGTATAGGTTAACAGAGATACACGTATCTGAATTAGCTAGATTCTATTCTTAGTAGCCTCTGCGTCATTTGCTCGCATAGTGCTTCTCTCCTTGGGGGCCCAAGAGTCTGGCTTCCAGTGCATATCGCCCTATGTCCCCAGTTCCAGTCAAGGGCTCCCACTCACTAAGTGGAATATTTGGCCAAATTTAATAGCTGTTGATTGCCTCCCACAGGCTTTCACTCCTCCATTGCACAGATGCTCCTTTCTTAGTTTGTTGTTCTCTCCCAATAGGAAGTGTGTTCAGACTACTCATGGTATAAGACTGTGTTTCATGCCAGTGGTCTCTGTTTACTCCACCTGTCATTGATCAGCTTCCCCTGGCAGTTTATGCAGTGCCTTCCAGCACTACACTAACTACCATCTGGGGGCTGGATACCATTCTGGACCTTGAAGGGTCTCTCAATGCTGATAGATGGCTTTCTGTGGTTTACTCAGCAACAGGATCTTGCCTCAGGCCTGGGGAGGACAAGAGCTTTGACAGACTCCTGTCTTGTTTGTAGAACCTCATGGGTCACTTTGCTCAACAGCTCAGTGAGGGAAGGAGCTGTTGACTGGGACCAGGAGTTACCAGACTGATCCATTTTTCACACGTTTTGACTCTCTCCCCTTCTATTCACAGCCCCACTTGCCAGACGAAGCCCACTGCTTGCTCAATAGGTTATACAATATGCTCCTGAGGATTTTATGATTGTGAATCAATTTTGCTTTAGCTTCATGTTTAATCCATTCCCCTCCCCATCCCTTATCCCTCATTCATAACCTCTCACTTCTTTCTATTGGTCTGTGTAGAGTTTTCGGTTAGCCTGGTTATGAAACTATAGGGATTAAGAAGAAGCAAACGTTTGACTATATGTGAAAGGGTGTGGGGAGACAGCTCACTCAGAGCTGAATTAATTATACCCCTAAGGTAATAGCAAACTAGGTAACAATAGGCAGTAGGTAGCTCAGGGGCCCAGCCATCTTTCACAACTCTCATAAAGCAAGACAATAATAAACTCTTTTGAGTGGCAGACTTAGCAAAATAGTTTCCATTGTGTCAACAGTAGAAGAATTGTTCTTCAGAGGTTTTGGTTTGAAATGTAAGGTTTTAAATATGTGAATGAGCATTTTAACAGAGGAACTTAATGGAATGCTTACAATGTGAAAGAAAACACATATGTTCTCTAACAGATCAAACCTACATATAGATGCGTACTAAAAATTCTCTCTCTGTCTCTGTCTCTCTCTGTCTCTGTGTGTGTGTGTGTCAGTCTGTCAGTCTATGTGTCTGTGTTTAGGTCAGATGTGGTCCCTAAGTGGCTTATCAATAGCAGATACAAATCCAACAAGTTGCTAAGAGTGAGATGATTAAATGGGTTTACTTTTAGAAATTTTTTGATATTACGTCTCAGGTGTTTTAAAATATTTTTATTTATAAACCCACTACTTTTGTACATACTTCTATGAGGAATAACTTTCTACCTCCGTTTTCATTCTTAATTTCTCTATTTATACACACATATTCAGAGTTTTAGAAAATTAGTAACTGCATTATTACAAGTAATCATGAAGAAAATAGAATACAGGGCTGGAGAGTGCGCTCAGTGGTTATGGTGCTTTCCTTCAAAGACTAAAGACTTTGGTTTGATTCCCCAGGAACCACATAAGGCCAGATGCACAAAGTGGCACATGCATGTGGAGTTCATTTGCAGTGGCTAGAGTACCTGGTACACCCATATTCTCTCTCTCTCTCTCTCTCTCTCTCTCTCTCTCTTAAATAAAATATTTAAATATTCTAAAAAGATAATATAATATAAGTGAAATATATTTGATTAACTATGTAAAATCCATTATTATTAGAATCAACCAGCATTTTAAATTATATTTGTAATATTTAATCACTATGCAAATTAGATTTTTTTCTTTTAGAAAAATATATGTGAATTAAACATCATACTAATCAATATGAAAATAACCTATGTTCATTAGACTGCTTGTCTTTAGATATAGTTATCTCTCTATTTAAGCAATTAAGGCATATTCTTTTTTTATTTCAAGTTTTCATATGTAAAATAGAGACTATTAGTACAAAATTATAGAATTGTGTCAAAAAGATACTGGGATCTAGTAGTATAATTTACAGCCCCATTATGTAATCAATGCTGGTAGTTGGAATGAAAATAAGACCCACTGCTATCAAATGTAAAAATTGTAATATTATTTATTGTTTTATCATATTTCTAAAGAGTCACACTAAAAAATTATTCACTTTTAGCTTATGATATTATACATAAGACAAACCATATTTATCATATCTGCAAATAAACACCAAATATAAAAGTGAGGTATGACTTAATAGAATATTTTATTGAGCAGATAAAAATCTTCATTAATATGCATGAACAAATATCCATTTGAATGTGTGATGCATGGATTGAATGTAATGTCATCCCACAGGCTTGTGCTTGGACACTTGAACCACATTTTATGGAACTTTAGGAGGAAGAGCCTTTCTTGAGAAATCATGTCACTAGGGCAGGGGTAAGATCAACTCTTGAGGTTTTATATCTCCTCACTAACTGTTCTCTCTGCTGCTTCCTGACTGTGCCACATTGTGAAATCAGGTCCTCCCTCTAGGCTTCCATGCCTCTATGGCTGTGATAAAACTTCCTCTCAAAACTGTAAGCTAAATTACGCCCTTTTGTCCTTCTGCTTCTGATCATTCCCTAGTAATGAGAAAGTGACTGATACTGTGATAAATCTATCTTTGTGGTTTGAACGCTTTGGAAACGTGAATACATTTCAAAATTTGGACTAGGAAAAACTTATAATACTGTAAATAGATCTTAATGAGCC
>PVHP010038169.1:0-17010 GCA_004024765.1 Zapus hudsonius | reverse complement strand
CCTCTGCCACAGCACTGCAAACAGCGGCAGGAAGGTGTGCCAAACACTGGCAAGGGGAAGCTGGCTTATAACCCCATAAGCCCGCCCCCAACAACACAGCTTCATCGAGGTTGTAAAACCCAAACTGCCATCAGCTGAGGATCGATCTATCAGAACACATTCAATTGTTTGTGGGGGACACCTGTATCAAACCATGACAATGTGATCTTAAAACCTCAACATTTCTCTTTGTTAGCTAGACCAGAAAGTCTGGAAGTTTTTGGCCCCATTTGTATAATCGTTTGTTGAGGAAGAGGCATGGAGGCTCTAATGTCTCCACATAGTAAAGAGCTGAAGTTTTATACCCATCCATCTCAGGCTGGCTCTGGATCAGGCACTAGGAATTCTGGGATCTTTTCAGTTAAGGTGCTGGCTGTGAGAGCAGAAGATGCCTTCTCGGTGTTCTTTGAAGTCCAGTCATGGAAAGAAAGCCATCATACTTTCCTGTGATCTACCTCTGTGGGAACAACACGTACATGGTGCTGTGAGTAATTAAACTATGCAAATAACATGGGACCTCTGCCTTCAAAGAATCTGACCTTGAGTTGTGCTCACAAAAGACCTAGCCGTGCTGCAGTGAAGTTCTCTCAGTACTGAACTGGTGATATACACCAGCCTTGAATGAGTTCAGGAAGTTAGGGTAAATTAGGACAGTGTTGCATAGTAGAAGGATCTGGAGCTATGGGAACATTGCTGAAATGGAACAAAATGGACAATATTTTATTTGCTAAACCTTCAAAAAAGACTACTGTGTGTAGTTGAAATCCTTCCACGGACTCCTTTTTGGGTGGAATACAAATAAAGAGGAAGAGTTAAACATCCCAGCTCTGCTATGAATGAATTATGTAGCTATCCAAATCAATTGTCTTGAGCTAAGACAGAGATTTGAGTATTTATGGATTGTTTCTTCATCCAGTAGCTTTTTGAGTGATGATGATATTCCAAGCACTATGAGGGAAAGGGAACTGAATATTTGCAAAGGACTGGTACTCGCCTGGCAAGCCTGGTGCCCACAAGGGGTTGGTGATAAATTGATGTTAGGTTACATAATTTCTACTTTGATTCATGGAATTATTTGCATAGGAAGAGTTTTGAAACCAAATGTTGGATAAATATCTCTTTATTTTTCACCCTTGTAATGTATTATCAAAACTGCTTTCATTACCCACCTCACTCTCTTGTCTCTCAGCCCTTGTCTGAACGGGAGAAATAGGTAGTTCTGTTGACTGCAATACTGCTGTTTTTATTCACATGCTTTGTACGTCTCTTCAAAACATGCCAGGCTTAAATATTGTTTTATAGGATGCTATGTTGCTGCTCGGCCCTCAGCTAACGTGTCTTTGGGAATTCCCCACATCTCTGTAGGCTTCAATGTCTCCCAGGATAATAATGGTAACTAGAAAATGAAATGCTCAGAGAGCCTCATGAAAGATACTAAGTCACATTCCAATATGCTAGCGAATCCTGTGGCTCACAGTCTTACCGCCCTATAGATATTTATGGAATCTTCTTCTCAGATTGTTTTACACTTTATTACCCTGATCTTTGTGACACATCTTCTGTCTTGTGGTACTGAAGAATGGTTACAGCAAAGAGAACAATGACACTTATGTGAAGCAGGGCAGAGGGTAGGGAGTGTGGGGAAGGATGAGAAAATTATGAGGTCTTTGAGGATTCCATATTTCTAATGTGGTAACAGAAACACCATTCTAAATGTAAGCAAGCATCAAATATTTAGAAAGAGTAGTAGTTTCAGGAAGTCAGCAGTGCCAGGCTGCCCTGTATAGGCTGTAAAGATGTATAGGCCACTGGGGAGCCAGCAGGCCCAGGTGTGTGTGTCAATGGAGCAGCCTGGCCCCAGCCCACCCTGTGTCCTCTGGTGGACCTGCTTTTACACTCTTAGCAAGACAAAGGAACTATCTCCATTTGGGCAAACCCCAACACAAAATAAGCAACACAAAAAACCAAGGCAAGATATTCTCACCAAGAATGTCTTATCTCATAGTTGAAGTCTCCAAAGAGAACTATTCAGAGGAAATTCCATATGAAAAATTCCAAACACCTGAATGAATACCTAGAGTTAATAGAGAGAACAATTTTATTTTGATCTGTTTTTAGCCCATCAAATAGCTTGTTATAAATATATGTCAGATTGTGATGGGAGCCAAGGACCAATGTCATTTTGGGGTACCTTTATGCCAAGCAAGTAAAATTCTCAAGATATTTCACCTCTTGTGACATGGAAGAGTTTTGTATGATAATGAAATGAGAAGAGAGTGTACAGACTAGAACTCCCTTATAGACAGTCCACTGCACAACTAAATACAGAAGTCCATGATATATCTGCAAGAGAACATGGTCTTTGGAATAAAAGCCTGACAATGTTAATGCTCATAGTGACTCAACCCTCACCCTACTTCTCTTTCTAGACCTACAAGTTTGTCCAATATTCCTGGCAATACTGAACAGGGTCATAAATCTTGTTTGTTTTTTTTTTTTTGTCCTCTCTCCCCACCCCCTTTTGCTTACACCTAGCTGTTCCTGTAGGCCATGGAAAAATATCTAAAGAATATCATTTTGAAAAGGGCCAAGTGATGAGTGTGACCAGAGACAGGTGTAGCTGAGGAAGGCTTGGTTTATGAGGTTTGTCCCCCTCCTAACAAGAATATGAGAGAAGCAGCCCAAAGCTTCATTTCCTGACCCACTGGGTCCATTGCTTCTGGACATCCCCAGAATCTGGCACCATTTAGGTGTTGAGTGATGGGAATCAAGTGGATGCATTCAATCAAGGTAAAAATAAAACACCCAGACAATCAGCTTGTGCCTCCAACAAGACCACCTGGCTTTAAGCAAACAGAGATCCTGGTACTCATGAAGTATCACTGGCCCTTAAGAGTATAGAGTTACCATTGCCCTCAAGTTCACTGTCTTTTGATAGGAAATATATAAGGAATAGGGATATACCAATGTAAAAAAAATCCTTCATTTAGTTAATTTTATTATTACTTTATTTAGTATGTGTATTTGTGTTTGTGCACTTATATGTGAACTATGCAGATGCTCATGGTTGTGGAGCAAACGATTTATTCACTGAGTCATTTTCCCAGCCTCTAATTTAGTTATTTTATAAACAATCCTTGTGTGATACATGTGTGAGCCGGTGCACATGTACATGTATGTGGAAGTCAGATGACAACTCCGAGTTTGCTCTTCACCTTCCACCTGTTTGAAGTAAGATCACTTGTTTACCACTATGAACGTCAGGCTGGATGGACCATGAGCTTCTGGGAGTCTGTCTCCTTCTCCTACCCCCCCACTCCACCCCCAGGGCTGGGATTTGAACTCAGGTCAGCATATTTGTATAGCAAGCGCTTTACTCACGAAGCCACCTCCCCAGTCACTAATTTTATTTTCAACGCCACTACAATGTATGTTTCTCTCCAGACAAGCAGTGTGCTGTGGTGAAAGGCCACTCCATTTGCGTGTCTGAGCTCAAATTATGCAGCCCTCAGGGAGTCACCCTGCTTCTCTGATTCCTCACCTATGAACTGATAGAGTTCAAGTTCTCACATTCTATGTTGCTATTTGGGTTTGGCTACAATTTAGTTATTTATTCCATCACAAATTCTACAGCTTACTATCATCAGCATATGGAGGATTCATATCACATGATGTATCACCTCGCTTTTGAAGTTCATATACATATTTTTCATATGCATGGAGGCATAGAAGGACCAAGTAAGTAAGTACATCAGGATTAATAGCATTTCAATTTCTACTTTAGACTCTTCTCTGATACAATTTTTAAAATTATTTATTTTATTTTATGTATTTACATTCAAGCAGAGAGAGAAAGAGAAGAAGAGTTGAGAGAATATATGGGTGTGCAGGGCCTCTAGCCACTGAAAACGCCAGACACATGCACCACTTTGTGCATCTGGCTTAATGTTGGGTTGGTGCTGGGGAATTGAACCCAGGTCCTTAGGCTTTGCACACAAGCACCTTAACTACTGATCCATCTCTGCAGCCCCCAATATAATTTTTTTAATGTACATTAAATTGTTTCCACATTTAAGTCAGAAAAAAAACAATTTTAAACATTGCTTTAGGGAACATTTTTAAGCATGCAAAAGATAACATTTTCATTTTATTATTTTTAAGATAACATTTTCTTTTCCTTTCTTCATGACTTCTTGCTTGAGCCTGGGAAAGAGCAGGACTGAACTACTAAGGATACAACTGACCTCTGTCTTAGCATCATGACATGTATCCAGGGGCTAAGCAGATGTTTCTATAACCAGGAACTTTCCCAATGCACTTTAAAACTTATGAGTACCTGTATTCTTGTCATATACCTTTAAGGAATTAAAATTTTATTCCACCAGAGCGTAAGGTTTAGAGAGAGCCTTTATTAGATTAAAAGGAGGAGAGAAGAAGGAAGCTACGGAGATCTTCTGCCATGAGTGAAGAGAGAACACGGGGGGGGGGGGGGAATGTGGCCACATGGCTAAGGAACCAAGGGACCTGCATTGGCCACCCAAACAAGAAAAAGAAGGAAAAATATAAAAGGGCTCCCATCAGGAGGAAAAAAAAGTTCATGTGGGAAAGAAGCTCCAGGCCCTCACCAAGCCTGGAGAGTCGGGCATCTCTCTGCTAATTAGCAATGAGGAGAAGAGAGGTCCTTTTTCTCTTTTAGGTGAGTATATCTTTCTGGCTCAGGTCAGCCAGAAAGACAGTGATTGGTCTAGCTTTGACTAATCACAGTTCCAGGACTAAGTTTGAACTCTAGTAAAACAGACCTCCCACTAGGGAAGGGCTTAGGTAAGACAAGGGATAAGTGGAGACTGCAAATATCCAAGGATACTTCTGCTCTTAACCTTTGGGGTCCTAGTCACCCTAGCCTGTCACAATCCTCCCCTCTGAAGTCACCCTAACCTGTCACAGCTCAGTGGGTAAAGTAAGTGTAAACTCTATACCCACCTATAACGCTAATATTTGAGAGACAATGGATCCCAGGGGAAAGCTGGCTAGTTGCTTAGTTTTTACATGACATTGATGATGATACTCCAAATAGTCTTAGTTAAGACCTGGATAACTTGACATTCTTATCACAAAACTCAACCTCAAACTGTCTATGAGCTTTTCATTTGAAACATGGTCCTTCATAATTTTAAACAATTTTTGTGCATATTCGGTATGACTCAATACACTCAAAGCAAGCCCAAGTCAGAGCTATGACTTCGGCCTCTCTCTTTTAGGATTGCTAGCTTAGGCTGTGTCTGTTACCTGCTGTCCAACATATCAAATATGGATAAATTGTCAACTAATGCATTAAAAATAATTGAAGAATAGATAATAAGATAAAATGTACCAACAGAAATTCTCTTAATCCTTTTTTTTGAACCCAGTGAATCAACTCATTACTGTTCTAGGATGAACCCTTATGAATATTTACCTAAATTTATTAATGCCATGGTCACTGACTGTGACCTCTGTAGAACATTATATCAGTTTCTGCTCCACCCAGGCCCTCACATCTTGGGACAAGCATTCCTAGACTGGCTTAGCATGTATAAATATCTGACCTCTATGACTCCCTTCAGGTCAGGGTAGTGGTGACAATAGCAGTGTCCATTGATGTCATAGAGCAGCTACAGTTGACAGGGATGGTGGCTGACATATTGTCAGCATGAGCAAAGCGAATGAGAACATGTTCTTGGTGGATGCTAAGATGTAAAGTAAAAGTCTATCATTACTGGTGCCTGTCATAGTCAGCCACACGCCGCTGGGATGAATCTCCAAACCAAGCACAGAATTGGGAGGAAAATATTTATCAAAGTAACAGATCCAGGGGAAGTTCAATAATGAAAGGTTGGCCCCCTTTCACAAATCCAAGCAGAGAGAGACCCAGCACCAGCAACTCAAGCAAGCACAATCTAACTACGGAGGAGCAGGACTGCCAGCCTTGAGCTCCAGCTGCTCTTTGCATATCTATAGGTGGAATTTATATCCACCCCAGAATCACCTATGGGCTCAGGCTTGAGCGCCAAGCACTTTTAACCACTGAGCCATCTCCCTAGCCCAAGAATTTCTTTTATCTTAAATTCCCCAATGTAGTAGGTATGGGCACGATTCCACTGCAATGCATAAGAAATGTCACAAGCAAATCAAATTTAGTATACTAATAAGCTCTTTTTTTCTAGACTGGGATAAACTATCATTTCTGGGGTCCTTAAGAATCCTGTGGAAGTCTTAAGAATCTTCTGTGGTCCTAGATATTTGAGAAGAGCCTTCAGGTCACTGGATGAACAATGCTATGTGGTTGCTTAAAATGAGTTGCTGAGGTGACAGGCAAGTCTCAGGGCCCAGGGTTCTAGGCTCAGGCTTCCTAGGTACACCGAGTAAGGCTCAAACTCCTTTTCTCAGAACAACAATACAAAATGAGTTGGCCACACCAGTGAGGAAATATGGCAATGCCACACCATGGCACTGGTTCCTTCTGGGTTCACTTGTCCCTTTTTCCTGCCCCAGTGGCTCCTGGAGCCTTGGGCATCAGTGTTGTTACCACCTCAATTTCTCTGCTTCTATTGGTGCTAAAACTTAGTACCCTCTGTGCACAGGCAAGAGCCTTCATCCTGCCAAAATGTCACAGAGCCTGGTCACTGGAGGAGACCCATGCCAGGCCAATTAGAGCAACAGGTGCTAGGCAGCACTTACCTTTCCCAGCTCCTCTGACTATTCAGACACAATGAAGCCAATTGGTGTGCTTGGCCTGGCTTGCCCTCAAGAGTTCTTTCCCAGAAGCCTCTGGGGCCCCTTATCCCATTCACCAGGGGGCAGACCTGCATGAGCTTGTTTGTATCCTGCAGTAAACACAGCTGGGGGGGTGGGCAGGGAGGGACACCTGATTCACACAGCTGTAATAGCTGGAATCAATTACTAATATGTTCTTTACTTCCTAGTATAGTCTCACCACTTTCAAATATGTTGGTCTTGTCTCAGATATGTGGATTTTGTGAGAGCCTGACAGAGAAATGCTACAATGGCTAAAAGAAATTTTATAGTTCTTATTTTAATTACTCCCAGGCTCTTTGCAGAACTGACTGGCTGGCTGATTCAACGTAAATGTCCAGAAGGGTGGGACGACTTATAACCATAGAAACAAATTCAAGACTTTTATCTTCTTCTCTACTGGATGGATAAACAAATACAGGGTTGGGACAGCTGATCCCTTGCTTCAGTCTTCATAACTGTTACTAAAGAGTTCCACAGACAAGAGCCCCAAGGTCCTCAGCCGGCCAGCAGATTGGTTCTTTTGTTCAGCAATCATACTATGTGAACTTTTTCGAACATTTTATAAATCATATGAACTAGATGGGTTAATGTCAAAATCAATTATTTTTACAACTCAGTCTTGAGAACTGAAACCTTATTTATTATAGTAACTATGAAACAGATGTTGTAATATATGTCCTAATTCAATAAAAAATCAGTTAAAGAAGTCATTTTCTAATTTTCCCAAGAATACCAGGTGAAGTTCGATGTACGTGGTTTAAAACAAAAAAATGCACAAAATGTGTCAAAATAAGTTTAAGCTAACAAATATGAAAACTTGGATCCAAAAGAAGATGTGTAAAAGACATGTAGAGAGCCTGGGCTGTAGTTCCTGGCCTCAGCTGGGCCTGGCCCAGTCCTGTATGACCTGGACAGCCTGTGGTGACCTGGCCTGGGTGGAGACTTGATGAAAAACAACGCCTGCTCATGGCTACTGTCAGCATGGCTTTGACCCAGGGAAGGAAGGATGTCACACATAAGATATGAAAGCTAGTCATCTCTTTTCAACATATGAACCATATTCTCTTCTCTAAGTTTTCTACACTTAGCCATTAGCTTCAGCAAGACATGTTAAAGGGCCGAAGCTGGTAGAATGACAGATTTGTGTTTTTTCTATTTCAAAGGTCATTGTCAACATAGTGGTGTACACATGTAATCTCAGCATTAGGGAGACGAGGAACAGGGTAGGTTTGAGGCTAGCCTTGGGAAATGAAGCAAGACCCTATTGGCTCAGAGAGTAAAGGGACTGCCACAGGTGTAAAGGTGGGATGGATCACCCAGCACCCACATGTGCGGCATGCTGTGAGCCTACCTGTAATTCTTCCATTTAGGAAGCAAGGACAGAGGCTTCCAGGAGCAAGCCGGCTATCCAGCTCTATCCGTGAATTCCTGGTTCTAGTGAGAGACCCCGAAACAATGCATAAAATGGAGAGAGATCTCAGAAGACACCTGCTGTCAACCATTGACCTCACATGCAAGGGCACACACATGCACATGTGCACCCACACGCATGCAAACACGCATGCGTGCACACCACATACACACGGGTATACAAAAAAATCATGAATTTTATTGAGACTGAAAATTCCTCATGTTCTTTCCACCTGATTGTAGAAAAGAGAGCACATGTATGTTTCAAATGGAATATGCCAAAATATTAAATAACAACTAACAGAAAAGTGAATAAATAGCCAAAAGTGGTTTTTTGCTATTAAACTTTTGATCTTCTTGATTATATACTGATAATCCAATCCTATTTTATATATATGTTCCTTAAAGGTCTTATATTGATAGGCTTAGATGTAATGAAAAAGAACCTATAAAAGATTATAAATGAACAATCACACTTGACCAGAGTTGATTTTTATGTATTTGCACTATTTCATACCTCTGAAGCCTGATCAACATATGTTAAATAAATCAATTGGGGATTAACATTTTTAGTTAGGATTATGTGGTTATTATCTTTTGCTCTGTTTGTTTGTTCTTTTTATTAGAAGTGTGCTTCCTACGACTAGTTTTACAAAGTTATAGTAAAAACGTTATAAAGCCACGTAAAGCTACTTTGGGGAAAAATAAAAGTATTAGGCTAAATTAAACTATTGTTTGGCAGGCAGCTATAAAATAATTCCTTAAAATATTAGGTCATGAGCTGGTTTAGCTACAGTCTAGATCTGCTATGTAAAAATCAGTGATGGAACTGGAGCGGAGTCAGTAGTCAAGAGGCTTCCTGCACAAGCACGAGGGCTGAAGGGAGCCTGAGCAGAGTCCCAGAACTGCCATGCCCTTCTGGAACCCTAGTTCTGCGAGGAGCAGAGATGGAGAATCTCAGGGAAGTGTGGAGCCACCAATGCTCTGGAATCAACGAAGCAACTTACTCTTAAGGAAGCAAGTGGATGAGCAGTGGAGGGGACACTGACGTATTCCACTGAGCTCCATGTGTACATGGGCATCCCACCTGTACACACACACATGCCTATATGACACAAGTACAAAACACACACACCAGGGATGGAGACAACATATAGCTTTTAAAGGGGTACTTCTGTGAAAGTCACTCTCCCAATCTTGAGGAATGTCTCGATGTTTAGGGAACCTATCTCTTCTGCTTTTACCTATCTTTAATTTTTATTCATATATTTGTAAGCAGAGAGGGGGACGATTAAAAAAGAAAGAGAGAGAATGGGTGCACCAGGGCCTCTAGTTGCTGCAAATGAACTTCAGACACATGCACCACTTTGTGCATTTGGCTTTACTTGGGTACTGGGGAATCAAACCCTGGGTCATTAGGCTTTGCAGGCAAGTGCCTTAACTGCTGAGCCATCTCTCCAGCCCTTACTTGTCTTTAGTAATTAAAGTTCAAACAGATTAGAAAGAAATAATTGTTGCTCCAGGGCAGCATAGCTAGAGAAACTGCATTTACAAAGAGATTATATATAGTCACCTAAACTTCAATAATTTTTTTTGTTCTCTATTAGTTTAGAAACATGATGTTCTTATTGATTAAATCTATGATTAGACGATCAATTTGCCATACTTGTTACATACCTTACCAATATGGATATCCCATTTTGTTTGTTTGAGGTTCAGCAGGTATCTATGGATAATTGATTCAATATGATTGTTCTAGTGAGCACATTTGTAGTATTTTAACCCTTTGAAATTGGCAGCCTAGGGGAGCTCCTTGATACTATGGCAGGAATACTGTTTGCTCCTTGTCATATAGTCCCACTAGGTAGTTACACAGAGCCCAGAGAAGCAGGGACTCCATAGAAAGAATGGGTGTGTCAGGGCATCCAGCCACTGCAAATAAACTCCAGATGCATGCGCCCTCTTGTGCACCTGGCTTTATATGGGCACTGGGGATTTGAACTCTGGTCCTGAGTTGCAGGCAAATGCCTTAACTGCTAAGCCATCTCTTCAGCCCATCAATAAATGTTTTAAATTAATAGAATTTTAATATGAGTTTATGAAAAAATGCTTCACTATTTCCTAATGTAATCTCAGTAGGACAGGGAGAAACACAAGCCCCTCCCCCATCATTTTTCCCTTGTCGTGCTGATTACACTTTATTGATAAGTATTTATTGCCAATTACTGATTTCCTGCAGGATTACTGTTTGACTGCCCATCGATGGCATGTATTCACCTATTCCTAAATGTCTGTGTTACTAATTTGATGTCACTTGAGACTTGGCATGCTAAGAAGACTTGGGTAAAGTTGGACTAACCTGGTAATTTTAAAACCCATGTAAGCCCAGGACACCATCTCTGTGTTGTCCATAAATTCCTGAGACTATTTTGTAAGATCCCGTGTCTGCTTTCACACCTGGGTCATGAAACACAGGATCTTCCACAGAGAATAAAAGCTTGACTAATTTTTGTAGACTTGACTAACATTAGGAAAGACAATCTTTGGAAATATATTTGTGATAATTAAATACTAAAAAGTGAGGCTATAACATTGTATGTATAAAGTCTTAACAATTAACTAGGGGCTAAGAAAAGATTTTTGTTCCCAAGGTATATATGAGAAGTAATAATGAGCAGGAAGAGGATGTTAACATAACCAAAGGACAGGACAAGAAATTATGTAAGGAGAACTTCAGCATAGCTGTGCTATGGAAGGGCAGGGCATATGTTGGATAGTTTGTATGGTGCAGGTGGGGCTGGCAAGATAATCTACAGAAATTTAAGGAAATCCCCTCCAAAAATCTTGGATGGAAGTATATCTCAGAGATAAAGTTATGCCTATAAAGCAGAGAAGATTTACAGTTCTAAAATATGTCATGGTATTAATCTGTGTTTTTCAAGTAACTTGAAAAGGCAAAACATGAAGCAAATAAGGAAGAAATAAATCAGCATATAATTCATAACTATTTGTAGAAGATCACACAGAACAACACATGTCTTACAATCTATTGGAGATTGTTTTCTGGGAGAGTCTTAGGTGTGTCTAAATCCTGCTGACTGCATCTCATTGCATGCAGCGAAGACAGCTAGGAAGGGGACCCAACAGATAATCACAAACCCACTTAGCACATTATGAAATATTCTTTGTGATTTTTATTCTGCATCTTGATTGCACTGTTCTCAAGCATGAACTGTGGTAGATGACGAGATTGTGTCATATGTTAGACATGCCTGGATGAAAGAGTCAATAGCTAGCTAATTTTCCAGAGATTATTTCAGAAGATAGAAAGGAGAACAATGTTTTGAGACAAACCAGATTCTATGCACAGGAAGGTCACAAAACAGAAAATCAATGAGATTATGGTTTATGTCACATATTTGTTATTATATTCCTTGATCATAATTTGTTTCATACCTTTGTTGTATTTCCTGTTTATTACTTCCTTGACTTAGTTGATGTTTAGGGTCCTTGTCTGAGGATTTGTTGAGGAAGCTTGCTTTCTCAGTCACACAAGGAATGAAGCAACTAATGCCGTGCAGTCTTGCAATGGAAAGAAAGGCCAGGAATTATCTCATCTTGGAAGTTGACTTTATTATATGTTTTAAGATTTTAAATACAGTGAACTTAGCATCTTTTTTGACAGCTTGATACACACACACACACACACACACACACACACACACACACACACACACAGAAAACCTTTAACCACTGAGCCATTTCTCTAGCCCTCTGACCAAAATGTTATAGTACAAGTGCATTGGAAACCAATTCCAGCTTTCATTTTAAAATTACATTTATTTATTTATTATCTATCTATCTATCTATCTATCTATCTATCTATCTATCTATCTATCTATTTATTTATTTTTGAGATAGGATCTCACTCTAGCGCAGGCTGACCTAGAACTCACTCTGTAGTCCCAGGCTGGTCTGGAATTTACAGTGATCCTCCTACCTCTGCATCCTACCTCTGTCGGGATTAAAGGCATGAGCCACCTGCTTGCTTGCTTTTTTGAAAGACAGTTTTTCTAGGAACCTAAGTCTAGCTAGCTACTTTCCTCAGTGGGCTCTTTCAATGTGTTATTCCCTGAGGAGATTTTGCTGAGAAGTCATGTTTAATTCTGAATGCTGTCTCTCTGATGGTCCTGGGTCTCTTTCCTCCAGCACTGTTAGGATGTTCTGTTTATCTTTCTTCCCTGACAGTTTAACTCCACATGCCGGGTTTCATTCACTTTCTCTTGGGTTCTCTGAGACTCCTGCATTCTAGGTTATTTGCCATTCTCTCTTTCTTCTTTCACTTGAAATTCAAATCACACGCACATTTGATTGTTCTACTGCAGCCTGTTCTGTTCTGTCATTTTCTTCCTGATCTTGGTTTACAGGTCTTTTAATTGTCCCCCTTTTTTTGCTGTGTGTTTTCTGCTTTTAATCTCATCTATCAAGTTTCTAGTGTCAGATATGTTTTCAATTCTAAAAAACAGGGTTTTTTTTCCTAGATTCTAGTTTCCTGCTCACATTATTCATCTTTCAGCCTTTTTCTCCATCTTTCCTTCTATTAACTTATAGTTCTTTTAGGTTTTATCTGCTAATTGCAGCACGTGAGCAGATGAAAATCTCCTAGTCACCATGTTTGGTTTTAATCATTATTCTCATGATTCTTTTCCTGTTTTATTCTTTGTTGTTAACTCTATGCCAGACTTTGTGAATGAATTAATTGTAGAGATTGACGATTGTATACACATATATAAATTATACCCTCACAAAGAGTCTTCCCTTTCTGGATTTAACAAAAGTTGAACTTGGATGGAGCTAGATTGTGGCTTTAATTAACCCCACTTCACTTCTGGTATTTATTGTCCCAAGAGAGAAGTTTTCCTAGCTTTAACCAACAACTTGACAAGCTTCTGTAATGTCTGCCCACCTGACTCAGTCTTTGGCAGTTTTGAGCTTTGTTTTCTAGTTTCCTGGTCCATGGACTACAAGATGTTTGAAATATTCTGAACAGAAGAGTAGCCTTGCGGTTGGTGAAGTCCCCCTTCTATAGGTAGAACTTTGTCTCCCTTCTTGTCAGCCCCCAAGAAAGGCTGTAGTAGCTCATTAGAAGATTTCCCACACAGATATGGATTCAGAAAATGAACTACCATAGAGCCCCTAAAATTCCCACTCTGTTACACTAGCCCTGCACAAGCACCAAGAAATCTACTGGTCTCTCTCCTTTCCTGAAGGCCAGTCTTCAGTCTTGACCCAGAATTAGCAAATAAATAAATACCTTTTGTTAACAAAGTGACCAGAAATAGGCAGCTTACCTGGGAGGCACTTTCTGTTCTAATTGTAGTTCTTTATGCACTGCATCTCTCCATTATCCTAAAAATACATTTATATATGGAATAGATATGCTTATATAAAATATACTTGAAAACAAAAATTATTATATACATAAGTAAGATTCATATACACACAGAGGTGATTCTCACTATTTAGGTATTTATGATGTATTAAGTCACCATGAACTTTTCCTTAGAGAATATTGAATCTGTGCTCCTAGGGGGAAAGACAGAGTTAGATTATTTAATATGCATTATTGATTAATTAGAATTGAATTCTGCAAGACTCAGATTTTGCCACAATGAATAATGTATGACACTTTTGAATTATTTCTTCAAGATGCTTAGCATTCTCTACCTATCCAGTTCCATTTTTAGTTAAATTTTCTCTCTTTACTAATCTGGTTCTAGTAAGGTTGGTAATCTCTCCATATCTATTGGTTGTATTGAGGCAGTTCTTAAAATGAATAATTTCAGCGTACACCTTCCTGTAATTTCTAAGAATAGTCCATGGTAGCTGCTAAGGGATTCTTATAAAATAATGATGTCTAAGCAAGATTAAAAGTGAGCTCTGGATGGGAGAGTCCTGTCTCCGATGGGAGCAGGGAGTATGTAACACATCTGGATCACTAATGAGAATGTGAAACACACTCCTGGACAGATGATCAACAATTTGTTATGGTTTGAATGTGAAATGGCTCCGACAAGCTCATATGCTTGAGCATTTGGTCCCCAGCTGGTGGTGCTGTTTTAAGAGGTCATAAAACCTTTGGAGCCATGGCTTGCAGAAGCATGTAACCTTCAAAGAGACCTTGATGGTCACATGTGATGTTGGTTTGGGTCTGAGTTCTGCTTCCTGATCCACCAAGATTTGAACAAATCACATTGCTAGCTCCCACTGCCATGAACCAAGGCAGACCTGTCATTATGTCTTCCCTGTCATACCAGACTGGATTCCCTGAAACTGTGAGCCAAAATAATCCCTTCTTCCTGAAGTTGCTTCTGTCAGGTGTTTTGTCACAGCAATGAGGAAAACACACAAATGGAAGAAGAAACAATTTCTCCGAGTTAGCTTCTGTCTTAACACTCCCTCCTTCCCATTTCCACAGATCCGTGAAGTTTTTCTAGGAAACATGGGAGTAGGGGTGAAGCCAAGGGAAGCTGAGATTTCAATAGCAGGTCCAGTGGATAAGATACACCTTGGCAAGTGGAAGTTACCAGAAGTCCTTGAGATCATGCCAAAAGAAGACCCCCCAAGCAGAGGGGAATCTCACAGAAAAGTTAGTTGCTGTGATCTCTGGCAGGGGTCTTACAGGCTTCAGGATAAATAGAACTTCCTCCTGCCCTCTCCTTAGTAATATTCTAAGATCCTTCCCCTAAGATGGAGGCCTGTAAGATTCAGTCACCATGGACCAGCTCTCATGATGACATCTTGGAGGCTGCTTTCTGGCTGTGTTAAAAGTGTGCTTGGATCATCCAATGGGCTACTCATCTTTCTCCAATGTAGGCTTGTTGAACAGGGCATCACCCTGTGAAGAGTTAACCACAGTCCCCCTATGTAGTCACCCAGGGGCACTTTGGCCAGGTGTCTCTTTTCTACCATGAAAGAAAACATATGCCGCCCCACCAGAAACCTGGCTCAACCAATCCCTTTCAAGTGGCCTTATATGGCAGAGAAAAGAGGGAAGGAGAATCATTTCAAGATGAGGAAATGGCTATGAGCCACAACTGCAAGGGGAAATATTTTCCCTTAATCAGATGAAAAAACAGAGACATTTTATCATAATACATGTAAACTGTTTATAAACATTTGGTGAGCAAATATATGTACACACACACACACACACACACACACAGAGGCTTTAGATATGCCTTCAGCCCTAGAATAAAGATACAGACATGCCTTCCTTGGGAAGAAAATAAAAGGTTATATAGGCCTAAAAGGCATTGCTAGTTTGTGTGCTTTGGGAGTTGGCTTGATGAAAATTCCACATTACCACTTAAAAATGTTTCAGCAATTTTGAAAACACAGGGAATCCATAAGATGATAGCCCAGAAACTAGAGATATAAATGATTGAGTAATATGAGGGTGGATGGGGGGAATTATAATGGTTTATAGTCTAAAATTATGGAAGTTATCAATAAAAAGTTAAAAAATGATTGAGTATGCAAAAAGAGCTGAATACAGGTGTTCACATAAAAACCTGTACATAGATGTCCAAGGTAGCATTGCTTCTAATGGCCAAAATGGGGAATCAGCCCAAATGTATATGAATTGGTAAACAAAATAGGGTGTATATTCATAGAATAGAATATGATTCTGAAGTAAATATAGAACTGTGTCATCATTTATGCTGCCACATGACTGAGCTTTGAAAATGTTATGCTAAGTGAAAGAAGTCAGTCACAGAAAGCCTCAGATTATATAATTCCATTTCTACAAAGCATCCCAGTTAGGCACATCTATAGTAACAGGGACCCCACTCATGTTTGCCCAACAAAGGGAGAAGCTCATGAACACAGTTTCTTTGGGGGTTGATGAAATTAATTTTAGTGATAATTATACAACTTGAATATACTAAAACCATTTAAGTTTTTTAATCATTTATTTGGAAACTGTAAGATATATGCCAAAAAGCTTGATAGAAAGGAGAAGGGAAGAAAGAAAGAAGAGAAAGGCAGGCAGGAAGGAAGAAAAAAGAATGAAGGAAAGAAAAAGAACTGGGAGATGGCTCTGTGGTTAAGGTACTTGGTTGAAAAGCCTAACAATCCCAGTTCAAGGCTTCAGTCCCCACGTAAAACCCAGATGCACAAACTGGTGTATGTATCTGGAGTTTGTTTGCAGTGGCAGGAGGCTTTGGCATGCCCGTTCTCTCTGTTTCTCTTCTCTCTATCTATCTCCCTCTCTGTTTGCAAATAAATAAACTACCTTTAAAAATAAAGAGAAAGAGAAAGAGGTCCATATGGAACCCTGCAGAGAAGGATGGGATGAACAAGGGACCCACAGCCACAGCCATTCAATCAACTCAGGATAAGCCAGTGAGAGAGAAACCAACGAATCTCGACACAAAAACCCCTAAGCTCACAACACTAAAGCAGCCTCAATACTCACCCACCACGACTCAGGGAACTGAGAGGAAGAGGGGGCAGAAAGATTGTGAGAGCCGTGGTGGGGGAGAATATCAGAGACTTGGCATCCCTCAGTAACAACACACTTGGGTCTTGAGAACCCTGCTGAAGACTGAGCTCTCCATGGTCCCCTACCACAAAGACTGATCCAGATGGCCCATGGAGGAGGATATCCAGCTGACTGGGGATGGGGAAGGGAGACAATGAGGAATTGGGGATAACAACTCATTGTTGGCCAGCTAAACAATGTAACTCATTATGGACAAT